>BPLQ01013573.1:0-17597 GCA_021605075.1 Caerostris darwini | reverse complement strand
AGTAATGAAGTCACATGATCAGACGGATCATCATATTTTAAATAATATTGGCTGATGTAAAATGCACATGTGGTATTTGCAGATATAACGTGAACATGGGTAATGAAATTCATTCCTGCAATATATACATAAGTAAAGTGAAGTTGAAATGGTTTTGACAATTAGGCACGTATACAACCCAAAATTACAAAGATTTACTTATTAATATGAATTTTGGGGAAATTTTTTTTTCCATATCGAGCATAAAAATTCCTACAAACATCATATAAAGATTTGGTTTGGTTTGTCGCTCTACGGTCATCTTGTACCCACTTTGGGCTAAATAGACCGGGACCTACAGTTTAACGTAGATGCCGAACCACTCACAAACATCCATGCCACCGTCAGGATTCGAACGGGAAGCCTGTGGTACCAAATTCCAGAGCACTAGCCAATTGGCCATCAGGCCGCTATATAAGGATTTGAGTACGCTGTTTTCTATCCCAGTGTGTTATAAGGATATATATATATATCACCTAACCTATTTTTTATTAATGTTGATAAATTTATAATTCCCTTTATTATCATTGTAATTTTTATACAAATTACGACGTACGCAAATTTATGATGTGTTAATAATTGTAGCACTAATAAATTAATATAAAAAATGTGTATATTCTTAAATATTAATATATAATTTTACATCCATTTTATATAACCTTTTAAAATATAGGTACATCAAAGGCATTCCAACAACAGGAAATTCATTGCACAGAAATAGCAAAGTAAATAAAAAATATATACATTTATAAGAATATAAAAAGATGGCACTTGAGAATTCTATCATAACAACATAATATATTAAAGTTTTCACGCTTAAGTGAATATTTTTTTTCCAGGACAATTCTATAATTTAAACAAAGTTCAGTGTTATATTATAAAACTCATTTATACTTAAAAGATTAAATCAATGATTATCTGTTCTGATATTGCTTACGGTTAAATGTGTAGAAAATATTTTCATAAATTACATATAGACAAAGAAAATTTTGCTTGTATTAAATTTTGTCATTACACTGTAACAAATTCGATCACTGATTTAAAGTTAAAACTGAAAAATGCTAGATATTCTTGCCATCATAAATTATATGACCAATTAAAAGTAAAATTTACATTCCTTTTCGAGAATATATATTATCTAATATAAATTTATTGAAATTTTTTTTACTAAGTAGTTTTGTTCATGGTTGATAAGCATTGGAGTATTTCTCCAAATTATATATTAATGTAAAAGAGATCCTATTGAAAGTGGAATTATTAAAATTTCAAGTAAATGAAAATGCAGCTGTTGATTAATTGTTTAATCTGAAAATTTTAAAATTAAAGTTTTTAAAATTATTATACACAGATTATAAATTTTAAAAATTACATTCATCTATAGAAAATTCCGTATTAGTCGAATGACTTGAAATGCATACTCTATAGTGTTCTTATAATTATTAATTAACTCTGCGGAATACTGAGTGAAACATTGTAGCACTGCAGTGATGTATAATGTAAACAACTGAATACTTTTAACAGTCCCTTTTAAAACCTTTTTCTTAATGAAATACTTCAAAACTATTTGAAAATAATAAGCACAAAATATTTAAATTTCCTTAACTCTTTAAAATCACGTAGAATTATCGAAATAACTTTTCATCAACAGTTATTCCTATTTAAAACATTTCATTTCATCAGATAATATTAATGGTTGTAAAAACTTGATTCAAATCAAGGAATTCGATTCATTTCAACGTTTTACACTTAATTTATTGCTGCTGTATTTGTTCAAAATAAACTCAAACTAAATCTTTAACTTTCCATAATATCGTGAATATAGCTAAATACGACTAATTATTAAACGGTATTTCTCTAAAAAAGTATTCTGTTTTACTAAAATTTACATATGTTTAATATACTTAAGAAAAGTAGACAATAATACTAAAAGTGAAATTCGATGTATTAAATCTTTCCTACTCATACAATAAATATTATGATAATTATAATAAATAAATTAATTCAAAGTTTATATAATGGAATTCTGTAAGTTTAACTAATAATAATTGACACCGTAAATATAAGTAATTATAAAAATATTAAGAATAATGAGAAAAAAAATTAGTTTTATCATTAACAATGCTTTTCTTCAATTAAAAAGAATATGTCGCTAAAATTAAATCTGACAAAATTTCAGTAAACAGTTTTAGATTCAAATAAAGCTTTTAACATTTGGATAAAAATAATTTTATTATTTTAATAAACACCTACAAATGTAATTTTTTTAATAAAGGAAATTTTTATTTTTTTCATACTTAATTCTTAGAAGGTGATAATACGGTGAAATCCGTCTTCACAAACTACTAAAAGATGTATAGTAATATCGTATTAAATTAAAAATTAAAAATGAATTTTTATTAATTACTTATGAATTTAAGCTTTAAATTAAATAAATAATGAATCTTGAAATTAAAGTTTGTTAAAGTATTATTAATTGTTCATTTGAAAATACGTTTAAAACTAAATGATGTAATTTTCAAAATCTTTTGAAAAATTTAAAATCCTTATAAATGCAAAAAGCATAAAAAATTACTTTATTATTTAATATAAAACATAGCATTCATAAAACATTTCATTCATTTTTGACATAAAATTGAACACGTCATTAAATTAATCAAGAAATACGATGATGACAGTCATATTCGGAATAAAATTTGTACAATTAACACAATGCAAAAATCAGTTAAAACCAAGAAATGTAAAACACATTTAAACTTCCCGTATTCGAATCGGAAAGATTTCAATAATTTGAAAATGAGCATTCCATTTAACCAACATTTGCATTCAATTCATTATTAGATTACTTCTATATTAAAATTCTAGTGGTTTAATATTTACATTAACATTATTCAACATAATTTATTTGTATTAAGTCGTTTGAAAATACAATGAATTTCTGCAATTTTCAAATACTTTCTAATATTAATACCAAACAATTAATGAAAAAAATACCATTTTCCTAAAATTACACTACTCGGATATTGACGAAATATAACAGTTGAAAAATTTGTTTTGATTAATTATAAATTTACGTTTGGAATAGATAATTATAAAATAATTGTAAATTGTTCATTTAAAGATATCTTTAAAGCTAAATATTGTAATTCTAAAAATATTTTGAAGAATATAAAGTCCTTATAACTGGGCAGAGCACAGAATATTACTTTATTAATTAATTGAAAACATAGCATTCATAAAATGTTTCATTTATTTTGTCACAAAATTAAACATCACATTGAATTAAGAGCTACAAGGTTAAAAGTCATATTTTCATTTAAAAAAAACATTTATTATTATAAAAATTTACATTTAACAAAATTACAAAAATTTAAATTATTACAAAAATTATTATTATTATTAAAATTTACAAAACCAAAATTACATTTATTATTATTAAAATAATTTCAAAAAACTTAAATTTAACAATATAAAAGAAATCAGCTAAAACCAAGAAGTGTAACACAGACATACATTTAAACTTCCAGTATTCGAATCGAGAAGATTTCATTAATTTGAAAATAAACATTCCACTAAACCAACATTTGCATACAATTTATTATTAGATTCCTATATAAAACTTCTAGCTTTTTAATATATACATTAATATTATTAAACCTAATTTAATTGTACTATGTCTTTTAAAAATACGATGTATTTCTGCATTTTTCAATTATTTTCTAATATTAATACCAAACAATTTATGAAAAGTCCGCTTTTCTAAATTTACACTACACTTATAATAACCAAATATAACAGTTGAAACACAATAATCATCATTTTGATTTAGAAAACAAAGAAGAAAAATGTTCATAATTGATGTCATGAAAAATAAATTCAGACGTCGTTGTTCGAGTGTGAATTTTTGCAGTCAAATTTCAAGATGTTCTCTACAGAGAATGTTTGTCGGTGTATGCCACACCCAAAACGCTTGTAGTTTGAATGAGACTTTACATGTTCCTCAAACTCGTGCTTGAAAAAAAGTATGCTGTTACAAAAATGGCAACTTCCTGGTACGTGTTTCATGTGAATTGAAAGATGTTCATTTAGATTGATATCATTGGAGAATTGCATTTTACATAAATTACATTTACAATTTAATTCTTCGTCAATAATATTATGTTTTTCTTGAACCACACATGTTTGCTTCGCTTGCTGCTTAATATGGCATTTTAAACTTTTTTCTGTCTTCGTGATTCGTAATTTGCATTACAGGTTTTTATTTTTCCATCCTCATGTATGCGAACATGCTGATTTAAAAACGTTTTTTTTAAAAATGCTGAATTACACACATTACATTTATATGGTTTTATTTTCGTGTGAATATTTTTGTGTCGAGTTAATTTACTGTTTGTCCTAAATTCCTTTATTACACTCATCACATTTATAAGGTTTTTCATTTCTATGCATCCTATTATTATGACGAATTAAATTAGATTTTGTCTTAAAACTACTATTGCAATGATCACATTTAAAAGGCCTTTCATCTTTGTGAATCCGAGCATGAGCAGATAAGTATCCTTTGTCTGCAAATGCCTTATTACATTGTTCACACACAAATGGTTTTTCGCCTTTATGTGTCCGACCATGCCTTTTTAAGTTGCTTTTGACTGAAAATGCTCTCTTACATTGTTTACAAACATACTTCTTATCCCTGTATGTATCCGATAATGAATTTCAAACAGCTCTTGAATCTAAATGTTTTTCCACATACATCACAATCATACACCTTACTCATTTTGTGAATACAATAATGTTCTTCTAAATCAGAAGCATGTATAAATTTTTCACCACAAATTTTAGAAATCCTGATGTTTATATCGTAGAAAATAAGTGTTTCAATATAAATAGAATAAATTACATTAAAGTTACAAATAAAATATTTCCTATCATTAAACGTCAGTCTAAATATTCAAAATATAAATTATATCAAATTGTTAACAAAATAAAATTCAATATTCAGAACTGCTCATTAATTAAAAAATACTTGCTTCACTCTCTTGTTGTCTTGAAAGAATTTGTTTTCTTTGCTAAAAAGCGCAGCTAAACTTCATTGGCAATTATGATGAAACTCCTGACAATTAATTTCTTCGTATGCTATTACGTGACTTGACCTTTCTTGATTTGTGGCTGTGGTATTTTAGCTCAATAAATTTCTTTATTTCAATTTACAAAATGTATCAAAATAGATGAAACTGTTACGGTGAGCGAACATTTTTAATTACACAATTAAATAACGAAAATTCTTTACGCCACGACTGTCTTTCTAATTTGAAAGATCTCATGTAGATCTTTGACCATCACTTTGTATTAGGTGAATAATTATATGGTATTGCTGCCAACTAAAAGAAACTAAACAAATATACTGAATAAATATCGATAAAATTAGATGAAACTAATGAACGAAAAGATCACAACGACAAAAAAAATTGGAAAAAACATAAAATTATGCATAAGAGATATTTAGATATGACATCAAATGCTTTATCATTTCATTCTCAAGACTTAACAATACATCATTTTTTTACTGCACTTTTCATGGAAAATGCATTATTGTTCAAGTTCTGCAATGCTGAGTTACTAATCAGATGTAGTCATCTTTCCATGAATCATATTCAGTTATTAGAAAAAATATATGAGCTGTGGTTCATGTTTGAAATTTGATCTAATCCAGATTTTTGTCATTCAGAATCCCATCATATTATTCTTACAGGATCCCCCACAATTCCTAATGTGTGCCCATACAGTTGAAATCTGCAAAGTGGAAAATATATAAATTGCTCAAATGTTGATTTAATGTTTAAACTTACTTTTTTAACCGTGGGGGTCGTACTATCCATGACTACAGGACCGTAGGTGTTACCACCGAATCGTCTGACATCAGCAACATATACCTTTGCCGTCTTCCTACTTACTGAGCAAAGGCACGAGATACGCTGTGGCTACACCGACGGTATTTGCCACTCAGATGGAATATTTAGCGTTTCGCAAGTCACTGATGAACATATTGGACCAAATACAATTTACTGCTATCACCAATTAACCCGGTTTTGATTTCAGGGACCATAAATTCACAAGACTTTGAAACGGTTCTGTAGGAATCAGTGTAATTGTTGTACTGCTCTCTACTTTTACACAAAAACTCTGCTTTAGTCTGATGTAGGACGCTGTATTCGTCGATTGTCTCTGGGAAAACTATACGCGAGAAACCAGGCTTTAAAATATTGCAAAAAAAACTTGACTTTTTCAATATCAAATTTACTTTCAATCTGCAAACCTCTCTCAAAAGAAATTTGGGGCAAATGTGTCACAGCTCATATTCTACCAAAAATATATCCCCGTTGTAATTTTCTAATTTTTTTTTTTTTTTTTTGGGGGGGATAAAATTTCAATGATATTTTGTGTCAATTGCGCATTTTGTTGAAACGTTTCAATCCTGACGTATGCATGGATGTTTGGTGACAAAACACTTGATATTTCTTATATCTAACTTAATTCAGTTTTTAAAAATAATTCAATTGAACTATAACACTTTTGTTCCATATTTTATTTTCTGCTAAAAATGCATCGTGGTTGTAATTTCGAAATATTCTTTCGGTAAAATTTCAACGTCTTAAGTGTCAGTTGCACATTTTCTTCAAACATTTCAATTCTGCTTTGGCATGGATGTTTGTTATTAGTCGGAATCCACGTTAAACTGTTGGTTCCCCTCTAAATAGCCTAAAGTTTGCACAAAATTTCCATAGATCGACAACATAAACCAAACCGTCAAACGTTTAGTTTTTTACCAGATCAACGCCACATATATTTCGGGTGTCTTTGGGTGTCGTTTCGGATTCCCGGCTGTGCAAATGTGTAGTCAGTTTTCTTGCTACTGTTGTAATCGTCACCATCTAAATAAATATAGCCTATTATTTAGCCTATAATTTACTATTTATCGCCCATTAGCTGATTATTTATTGCAGTATAGTAAACAAAATTTGAAACATTCCGTTAAACGAATGCAACATAAGCAAGTCAAAAGATAACTTTTAACTACTCAAAAATTTTTTTTGAATTCCTTCTGTTAACTCACACTCTCACTATATATAACTTGTTCAAATATTCAATCGTTAATAAAATACTTTCCACTCATCCACTCAAGTTCAAATACATTTTTTTTAACTTGTAGTGGATGAAACTTGCTGTCAATACAGTTTTTTCAAATATTAATTCAGTAATTAAATTTAATGAATTTATTAAGAAAATTTTTTAAATATAAGTTGCATATATCTACCAATAGATGGCGCCAGATAAAGTAAAAAAAATGAATGAAAATTATTTATAAAGGACTTTCTGCAATCTAGTACAAAAAAAGTAGGAATTGACTTTAATTATTTTTTTTTTTAAAAAACAAAAACTATTATAAATAGTAAAAATAACATAATTAAATTTATATAATCTTAAGGCTCAAGAGGCCTGTATGTAATTCTAAAGGATAGTAGTGAAGTTACATGATCAGATGGATCATCATATTTCAAATAAAATTGGCTGATGTAAGATGCACTTGTGTTATTTGCAAATATAACATGATCAAGGGTAATGAAGTTCATTCCTTCAATATACACTGAAGTGACAAAAGTCATGGGATACCTTTTAATATCGTGTCGGCCCTCCTTTCGCCCGGCGAAGTGCAGCAACTGACGTGGCATGGACTCAACAAGTCGTTGGAAGTCTTCTGCAGGAATATTGAGCCATGCTGTCTCGATAGACGTCCATAATTAAAAAGCGTTGATGGTGCAGGATTTTGGGCACGAACAGACCTCTCGATGATGTCCCATAAATGCTCGATGGGATTCATGTCGGGCGATCTAATGGCCAGATCATTCGTTGGAATTGTCCAGAATGTTCTTCAAACCAATCGCGAACAGTTGTGGCCCGGTGACATGGCGCATTGTCATCCATAAAAATCCCATCGTTGTTTGGGTACATGAAGTCCATGAATGGTTGCAAGTGATCTCCAAGTAGCTGAACATAAAATTTCCAGTCCATGTTCGGTCCAGTCGCACCAGAGGACCAAGTCCATGCCATGAAAAAACAGCCCACACCATTACGGAGCCACCACCAGCTTGAACAGTGCCTTTCTGACAGTTTGGGTCCATGGCTTCGTGGGGTCTGCGCCACACTCGAACTTACCATCAGCTCTTACCAACTGAAATCGTGACTCATCGGACCAGGCCACGGTTTTCCATTCATCTAGGGACCAACCGATATGCTCACGTGCCCACGAGAGTCGCTGCAAGCGATGTCGTTCTGTCAGTAAAGGCACTCGAGTCGGTCTTCTGCTGGAATAGCCCAAGAAAAAAATTTCTCCGCACAGTTCTAACAGACAAGTCCCTTTAATGTCCCACATTGATTTCTGCGGTTATTTGACGCAGTGTTGCTTGTCTGTTAGAATTTTAATTTGAGGATATTTTTTTTCATAACACACATAAAAAAATCCCACAAACACATCAACGGATTTGAGTACACTGTTTTAAATCAAGATTTAAATAGAAGGAAAATTTTCATCTAAATTATTTTTTCTTATTGTTGGCAAATTTATAGATAGTTTTCTTAACATTGCAATTTTTATAAAAATTGCGACGTACACAAATTCAGGATGTGTTAATAGCGTAGCATTAATATATTAATATTAAAAATTTGAATAGTCTTTTAAAATTGGTATATAATTTTAAATAAATATTGTGATCTTACAAATATATAGGATATAGATAAAAATCATATTCTGACAAAAAGAGCAAAATAAATTAAAAAATAGGCGCATTTATAAGAATGTAAATAGCGTATATAATAATTTATCTCGTTATGATGGAAATTACTTTGGTTTTTGGATGTTTTTTTTTTTTTGCCTAGGTGTATATTTTCATTTTTTTCCAGAACGAATCTTAAATTCAAGTAAAGTTCAGTCTAACATTGTGGAACTTATTTATACTTACAATATTAAATCTATGATCATCTGGTCGAACAATGATTACAGTTAAATATATAATAATTAATATATTTCATATTGAGGAAGCAAATTTTGCATGGTTTAAAATTTGTCATTACACTGTAACAATTCCCGATCATTGTTTAAAAATTTAAACGGAAAAAAGGCTATTATTCTTTTAATCGTAAATTTGATTAACCTAATTAAAAAAATTACATCCCTTATTGAGTTATTCCATTGTTTATAATATATTTACTTAAATTACTTTTTTACTAAGCAATTTTTTTCTTGGGTGAAAAATATAAGTATAATTGGGTAAAAATATAAGTATTTCGCAACATTAAATATAATCCCTTTTAATGTAGAATTACTAAAATTTAAAATATCTGAAAATGAATGAATCAGGTTAATTGTCCAATTTAAAAACTTCAAGGAGTTTTTAAAATTATTATGTACAGATTATAAATTTTAAAAATTACATTAATTTATAGAACATTCCATACTAGTCGAAGGACTTGAAAAGCATAATATATAATGTTCTTTTAATTATTAATTAATATTGCAGAATATTGCGTAAAACAATGTAGCATACCCTTGATGTATAATGTATACAAGAGTCTGAATAATTTACTAATCCGTTTAAAAATTTTTTTTTAATGAAATACGTCAAATTATTTGAATAATAAGTACAAAATACGTTAAATTACTTAACTATTTGAAATCATATAGAATTATTGCAATAACTTTTCATCAACTGTAATTAATATTTAAAATATTTCACTTCATCAGATAATATTAATAGTTTTAAAAAACTTGATTCGAATCATGGGATTCGATTCATTTCAGTGTTTTACATTTACAATTTATCGTTTCTGTATTTGTTCAGAATAGTGTCAAACTAAATCTTTAATGTAACATATTATATTGGATAAAATTAAATAACGACTAATTATAAAACATTTATATTTCTAGAGGTAAAATGTCGTGTTTTAGTAAAATTTACACTTATAATTTTAAAATTTACAAATTATAAGGAAGCTTATATACTAAAAGTAAAATTCGATGGATTGAATGTTTAAAACACGTACAGTAAAAAACATGCTAATTATGATAAATGCAATGTAAATTATTTCCTATTTTATATAATGGAAATTTGGGCCTGAATGGCCGAGTGGCTAGCGCTCTGGCGCTCGGTACCACAGGTTTCGGATTCGAGTCCCGGCGGTGCCATGGATGTTTGTAGTGGTTCGGAATCCACTTTAAACCGTAGGTCCCGGTCCTAATAAGATCGTAGAGCGTTGAGGGGGCATTGTTATCCACGTCCATATAAATGCAAAGTGAGTAACGTCTGTGCAGCATTATTTCCAAGACCAAGCTTATAGCTGCATTGGAACAAAAAAAATAAAAATTTTTCAGTATAAGTATTACTAAAGTGAAATAGTTAAAACAAGCAATTATAAACATAAAACTTAATAAATTTCTATTACATATTTTTTTAACATTATACAATGCTTTCTCAATGTAAAAGAATGTATCGGAATGAGAATTTCTTGCTAATAATCTTGTTAAATAGTGATAAGAAATACAGTATACAATTTTAAATGCTCAAAATTGCTATGAAACAACCCATTAAATAAAATTTAAATTTTTTAATAAACACCTGCATATGTAATTCTTTCTAATAAGAATAATTATTAATTATAATTACATAGTTCTTAAAAGGTGATAATAAACTGATATCCGTCTTCATAATCTAAAACAATATCTCCACACATTATAAAAATTAAAAAAGAGTTTTTAATAATTATAGATTAACTTTTTCATGAAACAAATGAAATCTCCAAAAAACCTTACACAGAATTCTAAATTGTTTATTTAAAAATACATTTAATTATAAAAAAATTTTGAAGAACATAAAATCGTTATAAATGTGCAGAGCATAAAAAAATTACAGTATTATTAATTTGAAACATAAAAATATTTCATTCGTTCTTATACATAAAATTAAACACCACATAGAATTAATCAAGAGTTACAGAGATGAAAAACATATTCGTATTAAAATTTAAACAATTTTTAGAACAAACAAAATGATAAGAATCATTTAAAGCCAAGATATTTAAAGCGCGCATACATTTAAGACTTTCGTATCCGAATCGGGAGACTCCTTTAATTTGAAAATAAACAATTCATATAGCCAGCATTTGTTAATTCATAATTGTATTATTAATATATAAAATATCTAGCTGTTTAATATTTACACAAATATTTTTAAACAAAAGTTAATTGTATTCAATATATTTTTAAAAAAAAAAAAAAAAATGTTTGAAAAATTCAAAAATTCATTGTCAAATTAATACAAAACAAACAGTGAAAAGTCCATTTTCCTAAAATTACTCTGCTCGGATATTCACCAAATATGGCAGTTGAAAGACAATAATCATCATTTTGTTTGAGGAATATCTAAACAGAAAAAAAAAAGGTTCATATTTAACGGACTCAAAAACAAAATTCAGATTTTTTTTAACAGAGTGAGCACTTTTGTAGTAAATTTCAAACTTGTCTCAACAGAGAATGCTTTTTGACATATGTCACACACATAAGGCTTGTATTTTGTATGGGACTTGACGTGTTCCTCGAACTCGTGCTTGGAATAGAATGTCCTGGCGCAAATATTGGCAAGTTCCTGGTATGTTTTTCACGCGACTGGAATAATATTTATTTCGGTTGATATCAGTGGGAAATTGAATTTCAATCGTATTACGTTGTTCTTGAATCACACATGTTTGTTTCGCTTGCTGTTTACTATGACATTTTAAACTGCTTTTCTCATTTGGCGCTCCATTATTTACATTACATGTTTTTATTTTTCTATCCGTATGTATATGTGCATGCGTATTTAAAAGACAATTTAGCGAAACTGCTGGATTACACACATTGCATTGATATGGTTTTTGTTCGTGCGAATATTTTTGTGTCGATTTAGGTGATCCTTTGTCCGAAATGTTTTATAACACTCATCATATTTATAAGGTTTTTCATTTCTATGAAAAAGTGCATGCCGGTTTAAATCACATTTTCTTTTAAAAGCACTATTGCAAATATCACATTTATAAGGTCTTTCAGTTCTATGAACACGATTATGATTAATTAAAGTCTGTTTTGTCTTAAAAGCACTATTACAATGATCACATTTATAAGTTTTTTCATCTTTGTGAATCCGAGCATGATCTTTTAAGTAGTATTTGTTTGAAAATGCCTTATTAGATTCTTCACACAAATACGACTTTTCTCCTGAATGTCTCCTTTCATGAGTTCTTAAATTGCTTTTGTCGGAAAATGCCGCATTACATTGTCTACACTCGTATGGTTTTTCGCCTGTGTGAATCCGATAATGAATTTCGAACCCACTCTTGTATATAAATGTTTTTCCACATGCATCACAGTCATACACCTTACACTTTTTGTGACTAGAATAATGTTCTTCTAAATCAGAAGTATGTATAAATTCTTTACCACAAATTTTACAAATCATCATGTTTACATAATAGAAAATATATTCTTAATTATAAATAGATGAAATTGCATTAAAGTTACTATTAAAATATTTCCTCTCATTAAGCGTCAGTCTAAATAATCAAAATATAACTTATATCAAATTGTTAACAAAACAAAATACAATATTCAGCACTCCACCATTAATTAAAGAATACTTGCTTCACTCTCTTATTGTCTTGAAAGAATTTGTTTTCTTTGCTAAAACTAAACTTCATTAACAATTATGATGCTTCTAAACTTCATTGGCAATTATGATGAAATTCCTAACAATTAATTTCATCATATGTTATTACGTGACTTGACCTGTCTTGAGTTTGTGGCTGTAGTATTTTCGATCAATAAAGTTGCTTTATTTCAATTTACAAAATGTATCGAAATAAAATAAATTGTTATGGTGAGCGAAAATTTTTAATTACACAAATGACAAAAATTCTTTAAGCCACGATTGTCTTTCAAATTTGGAAGATCTCATGATGAGCTTTGACCATTACTTTGTATAAAATTAATAGCTGATTGGTATTGCTGCCAACTAACATAAACTAAACAAATATACTGAGAAAGTATCGATAAAATTAGAGGAAACTATTGATCGAAAAGATCACAACGACAGAAAAATTGGAAAAAATATGAAAATAATATGAAAAAATAGAAAAATAAATATTTACATATGGCATCAAATGCTTTATCATTTAATTTCCAAGACTTAACAATACATCATTTTTTACTTCATTTTTCATGGAAAATGAATGATTAATCAGATGCATTCATCTTTCCATGAATCATATACAATTATTAGAAAAATATATAAGCTGTGGTTCCTGTTTGAAATTTGTTCGAATCCAGATTTGGTCATTTAGAATCACGTCATATTATACTTGTAGGGCTCCCCACAATTCCTAGTGTGTGCCCATACAGTTGAAATCTGCAAAGTGGGAAATATTTAAATTACTCAAATGTTCATTTAATGTTTAAACTTATTTTCTTAAACCGGGGGGTACTATCCATGACTGCAGAATCGTAGGTTTTACCACCGAATCGTGTGGCATCAACAATTTATGATGCCTCTCTGACAATTATAAACCTTTGCCGTCTTCCTACTTACTGAGCAAAGGCACGAGATTCCCTGTTGCTACACCGACGGTATTTACCACCCAGATGGAATATTTAGCGTTTCGCGAGGGACTGAGCAAGATATTGAACCAAGTTCTATTTACTGTTATCTCCAATTAACCCAGTTTTGATTTCAGGGACCATAAATTCACAAGGTTTTGAAACGGTTCTGTAGGAATCATTGAACAGCTCTCTCCTTTTACACAAAAAAACTCTGATGTAGGACGCTGTATTTGTCGAGAAAAATCTGGGATAACTATAACTCTGGGATACTCTATAACTCAGGGATAACTATACGCGAGAATATACGCGAATAGAAAGGTGCATGGAACCTTTGAAATATTGCAAAAAAAAAAAAACTTGACTTATTCAATGTAACATTTACTTTTAATCTGTAAACATTTTTCAAGCGAATTCGGGGGCAAATTTTTATAGCTCATATTCTATAAAAAATATATATTATGGTTGTAATTTCCTAATTTTTTTGTGGTAAAATTTCAACGATCTTGTTGGTCAGTTGCGCATTTAATTGAAACGTTTTAACCCCGACGTATGCATGGATGTGTGTTAACAAAAAACTGAATTTTCCAATGTCTAACTTAGTTTCAGTTGGTAAACATATTTCACATAAAATATGGGATAAAAGTGTTATAGTTTCTTTTTCTGCTAAAAATGTATCATGGTTGTAATTTCGAAACATTCTTTCGGTAAAATTTCAATATCTTGAGTGTCAGTTGCACATTTTCTTCAAATGTTTCAATCCTGGATTTGGCATGGATGCTTGTTAGTGGTTCGGAACCCACTTTAAACTGTAGGTCCTGTTCTAATTAGCCTGAAGTTTGCACAAAATTACCATAGATCGGCAACATAAACAAAACCGTCAAACGTTTAGTTGTTCACCAGATCAACCTCCACATATATTCTCTGGCTACTGTTGTAATCGTCGCCATCCAAGTAATTATCTCCAATTATTTTGCCTATTATCGCCCATTAGATGATTATTTAATGCAGTATAGTAAGCAAAATTTCTAACAATGTACACTCTAATCAGAATACTTCAAAGGATGTGCTTCCTTCACACCAATACCATTTGCTAATGACAGTAAATAAAAGTTCGCTGAAACCTCCAATAATCCTGTCCATGATGCGAGAGGTATCAGGTTCGAATCCTGGCAGGTGCATGGATATTTTTTAGTCATTCAGAATCCACGTTATATTGTAGGTCCCAGTCTAATTAGCCTAAAATGTGCACAAAATGACCGTAGAGCGATAAACTAAATCAAACGTTACCCTACTTACGTTGGCCCTACTCTACAAGTTGAACTTCTCTTAATGAATTGATACAATACAATAATGTAGTACTGTGATATGCGTTGATGGTATTCATATTATTAGGTTGAAATATTCATTTGAAAAACTACGAGTATGTTGGAAGATGGTTGAATAATCCTTTTATATAATATTTTCCATATATACAATATTTTCTTTATGAAATGCAGTTGATCGCAACTCATAAATTGTAAGAAGTTACCGAAATTATTATCCATATTAATAAGAAAGTAGAAATTGTCTCCTGACGTTTTTACAAAACACCGCTTTAGATTAATAATGTATTGCATCTTAATAAATTATTGATATTAAATTAGTTCTTTATATAATATATGCATGATTATTTTACAAAATTTTAAATATACGTAAAAATTAGATAAATGATAGCTGTTTGTGAGTTGACTGACAATCCATTTATTTCAAATCCTGATTAAAATAACTTCATACAAAATACATAAAATCGTCGAAATAAAACAGACAGAAACAGCAAATCGAAAATGCAAATGAGGAACTAATAATGTAAATTAAAACTAAAAAAAATGGAAGATTCAATTAATTTATTAAAATGTGTTATTGTTCGTCATTAACTATGTAAGATTTTTTCGCCTGGACGCATTTTTAATTTCCAGGTACCTGCAGAAATATGCAAGAACCAAAAAATATCGACTCATTTAAAACGCTAGTTGCAATTCAAAATAAATATTTCCTAATGATACGAGATCCCAATACCTCAAGGACGTTGTGAAATAGTTCTCCAGCCATGTTTATATGAATATAGAATTCAAAACCGAAGATTTGCATCGCTTTTCAGTATATATATGTTATTTTTAATATTAAGTCAAGAAAATTTCGTTTTGCATGAACTTACTCATATGTATGCAAACTCAATATGCTTTTGTATATTGTTGTTTACATGCATTATTTCTAACTATTTAAACTTATTTCTAATAACTTTAGAAAACTCGTCGTAATGCAAAGATATGTTAAAGACTAGTTTGACGAAAGAAAAAATAATGAGTATACTAGAATTTCAGAAACAATCCATTCATCTAACAACAAAGTACTGCTAAAATCACACTAAAATTACAATCGACTTTCATGTGAGTATCAAGAAGTTTCGGAAATATGGTAAACATTTTTTTTTTAGGAATTAATTCCATTTTCATTAACTTATATCGAAATTATTAGATACACATTTCTTTCGTTATGAAAAAGCAATATTGTAAAATACTAATTAAAGAAACAATTGCAATCCGTAGAAAACTATTGGATTACTGTTTAATGCTCGGGGGCCTGAATGGCCGAGTGGCTAGCGCTCTGTACCACAAGTTTCGGCGTCAAGTCCCGGTGGGGCCATGTATGTTTGTAGTGGTTCGGAATCCTCTTTAAACCGTAGGTCCCGATCTAACAGGATCGTAGAGCATTGTGGATGTATTGTTACTCCGCGTCCGTAGCTTATCTTCGAGCTACACGCACCTCCTGGTTAGTGCTAAGTGAGTAATGTCGAAGCGACGCTTGCCTTAAGGCATCAAAGACAATTGTCCAAGTGTTTGCCAGCTGCATTAGAACCAAAAAAAACAGTTTAAAGCACTAATCAATAGAATCCGAAATTCAAGCTAAGAAATTTATAATGCATACCTATAAGTAAAAAAAGTAAAGCAAAAATTAAATGAAACAGTAAACGGAGCATAAATTTTCTATAAATTTCATATGACAATAAAGATTTGAATAAAAAGATTTCGCAGTTTAATTTTTTTAATTTATCATCATATCTCTAGTTGCTAGTATTATATAAAAATATTAAAATTCCTTCTAAAAAAAGTTTCAATAGATTTTTCGATTAAAATTGACATGATAATCTTTTTTTTTTCAGAATATTACAACCATATTCTTATTATATCTTTTTAATTAAAAAAAAAAGCTATTTTCTCCCAGCATTTCTATAAAAACAAACAGTGGCTGGAATTAGAAACTTTCATTAATTTGTATTGTTAAACTTTCATTAATTTGTATTGTTAAACTTTCAATAATTTGTATTGTTAAACTTTCATTATTGTTTGTTTTATTCAACAAAATAAATTAAATTCTTGAATAAAACAAAAATTAATTGTTAATCTGATTAAAGTTAATTGTTTCAGATATTCACTTTTTGAATATTATGCAATTGCAATATTTTAAAAAAATACATTTGTTCTTAAAAATATTCTGTTACATAGGCTTATTTATATTTCATTTTCTTATTTATTTTTATTCATAAATATTTATTTGAAATTATTTTAACAGTTTTCTTAACAACGATTCTCAATCTTTATCAATGTTTGAGCATCCAGCGATTGAAATTTCCTCTCGAATCCTTTTTTCTAATAAAATTTATCAAATCAAATCAGAAAATTAGCGAAACAGAATAAATTCTCATGAACGGTTTCATTAGATTGCTTGTGAAGAACACTATTCAGTAGGAATTGCGAAAATTAAAAAAAGTGTTATACATCAAGTTTGATTTGGTTTGTCGCTCTACGGTCTCTTATGCACACTTTAGGCAAAACAGACCGCG
>BPLQ01013572.1:10490-56552 GCA_021605075.1 Caerostris darwini | reverse complement strand
TTCACGATCACCCAATATTACCTTAAGCACTGACACTTTTGTATCTGTGATTAGTTTTAAATACTTAAGAGCAGAAATTAATTGTGGAAATTAGGGAAAGGAGGCAGCCAAATTTTTTCTAAACATTTACTGAATTAAATGATCTAAAAAATTTTCCTTTCATTTCGATACTAAGTCACAAAAAAAAAAAAAAAAAAGAAAAAGAGACGCCTGTCTGAGGGAGATCGCACACCCTTAAAAACAGAAAAATGGACGGAAAAGGCAATTTACACGATCCTCAACGGCGTCTGGGAAGGGTGCTTTAGCAGAGATTTGTCCCCCATTTACCGGAATGAAACACGTGATTTCGGCGCCTAAGCAGCTGGAAAAATCCCCTGATGGCCGAAAATGGAGGCCCACTGACTCTCCTCTTTGGGTCCACAACTCCGCAAAATTGAACTCGAGTGTGCGATACAGACTGACCACGCAGTCATAAATAATGGTGGCTTTTATGATGGCCTAAACTTTTTTGGACCTTTTTTTAATAGTTTGGGTAATTATTTGGAATATATGAATGAATGCATAGTAAAAAGTCAGTAGTTTACTGACTGTTTGAAAGTTTGTTAATAATTCGCATATTCAAAATTGATAATGACGCTGAAAATGTAACTGTAAGTTAAAGTGTAACTGTAAGTAAGTTATCTTACTGTAAGTTAAACAATAATTCGGACAGCTAGAAAAGAAAGAGTATGCATAACTAGAAAATATAACTTTATTTGAATTTTTTTTACTCTTATGTTTGCCTAATTTTGTTCAGTTTGTCTAAGGCAATTTTTTTACCTACTATTTATGATGGATTCTGAACTACTAGAGGCATCCATGGCTGCAGTAATTCAGAATCCGTTGTTGTTAATTAATATTTATTTATTTTATAACGGCCAAACGAGTGAAAACCCAAAGTATTAAAAAAAATACATTATGTGTGAATCCCTCTATTCAAAAATGAACTGTCGAAATGAGAAAAAATGAAATTTGATTTTAAAATAATAGTCTTGCCAATAGAGAACAGTTAGTGCCTGTTTTATGGATGAGTTTACTGTTAGGAGTTCGTAAAATAATTAAATTACATTCTGCGAACTCATGATGAGTGGAGAAACCAATATCGCTATGCAATACTACCAAATGCTATAAAGACCCATATATTATATAATCTATTAAGATGCATAGATTCAACTGGGCTGCTCACGTATTTAGAATGAATGATTTAAAGCCTGTCAAAAGGCTCGTAGTGGCAAAGCCACAGGGACAGAGAGAACGAACCAAGTGGCGATGGATAGACGCAGTTGAAAAATATTTTGCTGTACTGGGGGTTAAGGGTTGGAGGACCCTTGTCATCCAGAGGAAAGCATGGAAATCTCTTCAAAAGAAAGATTTGGTCCACACTGGGCTGTAGTGCTATTGATGCTGATGATTCTGATTATACTAATTAATATGGTTTTAGTAATTGTAAAGAATTATGGCCATTATAGTTTTTACTAAAATTAATAGAGAGTTTTTGCATAACGTTTTTTGTCGTCCGATATTTTTCTTCCTAGCGCGCATGCTCATAGTAAACATTGTACCTATTGCGCATGCATATCTGTAATACTGCACTACTGAGTTATTCCTATGAGCATGCGCGCTAGGAAGTAAAAAATATCGGACGATAAAAAAAACGTTATGCAAAAACTCTCTAGTAAACAATAACAGTAAAATAAACTACGAATTTTCAGATCGCCCATAATAATATTAAATTGAAATTTTAAATGCATTCAATACTACAGGGTGGTTATAATTAAAGTGACGCTATTCAGAACCCTCTAGAACCCGTTCTACCTAATTTTGAAAAATTTGATGAAACTTGGTATATACGATATATGGACATATACGGTAAATTAAATTATTATTCTGACAAATAGAAAGAATGCATATAATTAGAAAATGTGACTTTATTTGAATTTTAATGAATAGATTTAATAGAAGTAGAATAAATTTTAGATAGAATAGAATAGATTTTAATGAAAATAATTTTTCTTGTGATTATTTCTTAGAGCGCAAAATAGGAGCGTTCATTTCATTGAATTTAAGGATAGCTGGCGCTTTTATTGTTTAAAATGTTCGAAAATGAATGCATCCATTCTGAAAGTGGACAAATTACTTTCCAATTCATGGGGAAGTTTTTTTTCAAGGTAATATTAAAACACACAAAAAATAAATGATTCACCTTTTTGAAACTTTATTTCTGCAAAACACTTTCCAAAGAAGTTTTTCAGCTCAAACTCGAAGCAAGAATATCGATCTCAAATTTGCTTTAAAATAATAATAAGAAAAAAATACTTATTTGGGGAAGCATGTTTTAAAGCTGAGGGCAGATACTCTGTGAAAAATGAAAATCGATTTTGGAATTTTTTTTTTTTTTAGATATTTCTTGTTTTCCACATTTTTGTTCAAAAGAAAAATAATTTCAAACTTCTGCTGTTCGATTAAGCATGAAATGTTTCTGAAGTTAGAATTCTTTTGTTCAACTTTTAAAGTCTTGATTATTTTATCGATAAAAAATTGATACATTTTTTTTTTTTTTTTTTTTTGAGAATCATTACATGTGTACAGTTGGCTATTTTTCACAAACAGAAGTTAATATCGACAGCAGACTGATAGGCAGCAAACATAATTGGTGAAATTCTAGCATACTGACCCCTGAGGAAGCCGAAAATCTTGCAACCCGGAATATTTTCGCCAATTTCTTTAGGGTTACAATATTGTAGAGTAATTCTTAACTTCCTTTGCCGAATATAATGATTTATTTCTATTTTTTTATACTTATTTGCAGAATTTTTTAGTTATAGTAAATAAAGAACATAAATACAAATATAATTTTAAATATTTGTTAAGATAAATAATTGATTAGTCTGAGATTGTTCTTATAACGTTATGAGTAATTTTATCATACCAGCGATTATTATCTTTGTCTAAATGATACATTTATGGGTGTTAGCAAAACATAATTCCACATAATAATTTGGGGATAAAGAAATTAAATTTGGAATGAAAGCAATTTAGGAATAAAATGTTGGCAAAATAATGATATATTGTGGCGTTAAAGCGGTAATATGTGGTTTAAATAGAAAACATTAATATTTTGTCATAATAGTGGTAAAATTTGGCGATAAAGCGATATAAATTGGCGTAAAGGTAATTTAGAGAAAATTGTTTTGGCATAATAGTGCTAAATTTAGACGTAAAAGCGATAACTTTTGACGCAAAAGTATTCAAGATATAAAATTTTTTAGCGATAAAAATTTGGTGATAAGGCATTAACTTTTCGCATAAAAGCACTTCAAAAAACAAAATTCGCTTAGTCAAAAAGTTTGGTGATAAAGCGATAAATATTGGCGATAAAGCATTTCAAGAATTAAAATTTTGTCAGGATTGTGATAATATTTGGCATTGATGTGATAACTTTTGGCTGAAAAACACTTTCAGGAATAAACTTTGACGCAATAGCTACTAATGTTGGCGTAATAGCACTGGCAATGAATTTTGGCGAAATAGCGTTTTACAATGAAGCCGAACTTCGGTAGACATTTTGTTTGTTTACTTGGCGATTTGGCATCTCAGTGAAGGTTTTGGCGTAATATCATTTGGCCTCAAAAACTAATTAGTCCATTCAATAATATGCTTACTTGGCAACTTGGCGATGTATTTGGCACAAAAAATACAGGATTCTAGTTTTTTTCCCACATAATTATTTGTTGGCCATGGTGGGCCAAGGCCATCTGCCCACTAGCAGATTTCTAGACAGATGACATTTTCTTTTTTACGGAGTACGGTTGTCAGTCCGACACCCAACGCTCTACAGTCATATTCGATCGAGACCTACATTTTAAAGTGAATTCCGAAACACTACAAACATCCATGGAACCGCCGGGACTCGAACTCTATGGCATCGAGCGCCAGAGCGCTAGTCATTTGGTCATCAGGCCCCTTTTTAAACATGCACTTTTGGTAAAAAGAAGATTAAGCAAAAAAATTAATTTAAATAAATTTAGTTAAAGGTGAAATAAAATAAAGTTTTTAGTTTTAATTCATTGAATTTAAAATGTCTATTCAATTATTATGAAACTGTAATACATTATTATTATTCCAATATTTTGAAATCGTTATAAATTATTATCATTCCAATATTCTGGAACTGTAATAAACTATTATTATTCCAATATTTTGAAACTGTAGTACATTATTATTGTTCCAATATTCTGAAATTTTATAAAAATATAGAAGCGTTTTAACGTAATTGATATTATGCTACATAAATTTTCCTGTGAAATACTCTACAATGGATTTAATATTCTGGAAAAAAAGGCTAAGGATTTTAATGCTAAAATAAGGTAGAAAAAATAATTTTGTTGACATTGTTTGATTTTTATAATCTCGTATCGATAGAGAAAATGTCTGATTTAGATTTTTCTGGTTTTCTCCAATACGATACATAAACTCAGGTTCGGTAACCTAAAAGTCATCGTTTTTCTTTATTTTCCAAAACAATTTTCAGGAAAATGATTTAAAAACACTTAAATTATCATCCTCATCACGAAAATATCAACTCATATGGATCGTAATTGAACTGAAAAAAAAAATTGGGAAATATTAATAACGATGGAAATATATTTTTGAATAGCTTAAAAATTAAATTAAAAAAATTCAACCATGTCAAATGTTAGAGAAGTTCATTGTTAACCATTTGAAATATAAATCTTTTTATTCTGAAACATTTGAATAAGAAAAAAAATTCTGAGGATTAAAACAAAAAAGGATTCCATTTTATGATTGAATTCAAGAATGATTGGCATTGACACGATTGATAACGATTCAAAAAATGTGGACTTAACATTCAAAAAGGGTGCAGTTCTTTTTCAATTCGTAGGGAAATTTATTTTCTCCCAAGTAAAAACAGTTACTTAAAAAAAAAAAAAATAGTTAATAATAAAAAAAAAAAAAAAAAAAAAAAAAACACCTTCCATTGAAGTTTTTATTCCAAACTGGAAGTAAAAATTATTGAGTAATCCATTTAA
Organism: Caerostris darwini; assembly: GCA_021605075.1. NCBI lineage: Eukaryota > Metazoa > Arthropoda > Arachnida > Araneae > Araneidae > Caerostris > Caerostris darwini. Next base: position 51,462 of record BPLQ01013572.1, on the reverse strand, counting down.
AATGTGGTCTGAAATAAAAAAAAAAAAAAATGCTTATTGAGAAGAAATGTTTCAAGTAAAGAGTTCAGATATCGAGAAAAATGAAAATCGATTTCGAAAATCCTGAGTTAAATTTAAGTTAATATTAAGAGCAAAAAAAAAAAAGTTAATATTTAAAAGCAAAAAAATTATTTGGAAATTCTTTTGTTCAAGTCAATAGGGGATGCTTTTTAAATCAGACCCCTTTCTATCAACTTGAAGGTATCTGATTATTATCTCGATACAAAAAAAGGATGCATTTTATTGGGTGGCATCTGCATTCATGGTTATTTCTCACAATCGGAAGTTAATATCCAAACGTATAATTTTCGATAGACAAAAATCATACAAAAATAATGTGTGTTGGGTTAACTGTCTGTCCATTTCGCCACTTTGCCATTGGTTTTGTTTGTTAGCTTTGTTTGTTATTGCTGTTGTTTGTTAGCCGTTTGCTATTGGTTTTGTTTGTCATTTTTTTTTTTTTTTGCAAACCGCCACGTGGTGGACCAAGGCCGTTTGCCTACGGTTTGAATATTTTTGCAAATGTATTTTAGGCGTTTGCTATTATTTTTTTTTCCTCCATTCATCATTTTTTTATTATTATAAAATAATAATGAATAAGGAGATATTGCGTAAAAACAACACCTTGAATTTTTTGTTGAGTTTATATTGCAGCATTTCATTCCAAGAAGAGAGGAATGTATATTCTTTGACAGAGTACATAACGTAACAACAAATCACTCCATTGGACAGCAGACCACTTGAGGCCGCAGAAGTTATATTCTTTGGTAGTAATAACAACCCATTGCATTGGACAATTACGAGCAGTGTTATGGGTAGTTACATTGCATACAATTAGAGTTTTGTACTCACGAGAACAACCTGTCACTCAAATCTGATAGCAGATATTCGGTGCCATGTATAAGGAGACTGAGGAAATTAGTGGATGTCTGTGCGATCTTCACAGGTCGAAACAATTATAATGTTAATTATTTTTTGATAAATTTAATTCTTTTTTTTTTTTTCATAACACCAAATTCCATAGTGGGGGCTTATGAATTTTTCTATATTTGGGTCGTATTACATAATTTTTAGTCTTATTCTTACAAGTATAGCAAACATGTTGTTCTAATGCAAATGACAATACAGGGAAGTTAATCTGTATGCCATAAGCAAGGGCTGTGACTCATTTAGCACTACCCAGGGGACAAGGTAAGCTACGAACGCTCTACGATCCTATTGGAGCAAGACCTACGGTTTAAACTGGATTCCGAATCCGTCGCAAACATCCATGGCACCGTCGGGACTTGAATTCAAAACATGTAGTATTTAGCGTCAGAGTCACTCGACCATCAGGCCCCTATATCAAACATGTAATAATATAAAATCAACATCTGCTGAAATTGAAGAATAAATGATAGCGCTAAAATTCCATTCCAATATATTATGCAGGCCTATAATTGAATACTTTTTATTTTATAATTGCTAAAAAATAATAATTGTGCTACACAGATGTAGGGTAGTTCAATTAAAAGTTTGCTTTCAAAATAAATCTGTTATTTATTTTTCTGTAGAAAATATTTCAGAAATCTATTGAAATTCTAAAAAAAAAAAAAAAAAAAAAAAAAAAATTTTTCGAAAACACATTAAAAGTGAATCTTCAGGGAAAAAATGTTTTGAAATTTATGTATCTATGCAGACTATTGAAGCTAAAATTATCTTTTTTTAAACTTTCTTTATGATAGCATTGCCACTTTCTTGCTGTCTGATTCAATCCCAGTTTTGGAGAGTGATTTTTATCTCAGAAAAATGCGTTCGTAAATTCAAGATTTTATTTTTCATTCTTTTATTTATTGAATAAAACATTTTTCATCAGCAGTGAATTCAGCTGCAAACTTCACCATAATCATAGGTTTCATTTAAATGTTTTATGTTAGTATTTCTAGAGAAATGCTTTTAATCAATTCTCGTGAAAAAGTTCGTCAGAATATTAATTAATTAGATGGGTAAAAAAGAAAAAAATCTGAAGTACATTTCCCAATGAATATCTTCGGGGCTAGTGTCAAACATTTTTTTTTCTTTTTTAATATTTGGTGACGAGATCAGCTGAGGTTTTGTTATGAATCTTGAATAGGTGCAAAGGAGCCGCTGGAGTTGTTTGCGAGGATTAAGTGCACTTTTAATGACAACGTGAAAATGAAAAAAAAAAAATGTTCTTTTTCGCCGAAATGACTCTGATAATAAGAAGCTTCATAAAAAAATTTCTTAATTCGGGTTTATTACTTGAGGAGAACTTTAATAGAAGAGGAAAAAAGAAAACACGGCGGACACTTACAATTCAATTTGCGGTAAAAGAGAGAGAAAGAAAAAAAATTGTGTTTCGAGTTGAAAATGGTATCGGAAAAAAAGAAAGTTGGGATTTCACCTCTTCTTTAAGATGCTTCATCAAAATTTTTATTTCCTCGTGTTCAATTAAAAGGCAGTTCTTTTATTTTTTATTTTTTCAATCTCTTCGGATTGGTTTTCTTCTTGTTTTCCCCATTCAGAAAAGTTTAGATATTTTCTAAACATTTTGCCTTTTTTATTGAAATATATTTCCTATCTTTAAAAGTATACCAATATTTGTAATCGTCTGAAATATCACGTGCTAATTGCTAATCACTGGTTTTGGTATCACAGGTTTTGGGTTCGAGTCACGACGGCGCCATGGATATTTCTAGTGGTTCGGAATTCACTTTAGACAGTAGGTGCCGGTCTCATAGGATCGCGGAGCGCTGCGGGGGTAGTGTGACTCGCGTCCGTAGCTTATCTTTAAGCTACACGTGCCTCCTGGGTAATGCTGAATGAGTAACAGACGTGCAGGCCATTCTTAAGGCATAAAGATGAACCGACTCTGTATTGCCAGCTGCATTAGAAAAAAAACAGGTACAAATCATGTGGTGAGATCGTTTCCAGTTTATGGCTGGTAAATTTAATGTAATATTTCTACTGTGTGAAAATAGCCATATTAGTTAGCATATTTATTTTTGAGAAAGTGTATGGAAGAGTGATTTCCTTAATGATTTTCTGTGGTGTGAAAAACAATTAACGATATCTGCAGTGATTTTCTTCAGAGAAGAATATGATTTTCGTAATTTACCCGTGGTTCCATGTATACAAACCTGTTTCCTCCTACGCACTACAAGAGAGTCCCTCGCGGGGATCAGCATAAATCGTCAGTAGGCTTTGAGACTCTCCCCAGAGAGAATGTACAGCGCAATTACCGCGCTTCTGTGGAGAAATATTTACTTTACATTCTGTCATCCCGAGAGAAGATAGAGTTAGCCTCATCCTGGGCATCAATGGGCCTACAGATTCTCATCCAGAGAGGAAGTACATTTCGTTATCCAGCGTGTACTCGAGTAACTTTATTTACAGTTTTGAAGTGGGATCCTTCCACTCATATTTAATTGTATACCGTTAAATATGCTACATGTGTGTTAAATAGTGTTTGTAGTTTAGTGTGGTGTTAATGTAGTGGTTACGTGCTTGTAAAAATAAATCTGCGGTTTTCTTCAACTTGTGACTCAAATCAACCCCACAGAGATCTAGCTGCACAAACAATTGAACGTCATACAATACCAATTTCAATACCTGTGCTAGAGCCATGGCTTCTTTAATCATGACTCCATCTCCATTATAGTAAATCACTTTTTAATAGTGGAAGTGAATTGAAGGATTATTTTCATAGTGTGAAAGACAAATGTTGATTACTGCAGTGATTTTATTCATCGAGTAGAAGAACAATGTTTTTCATAGTGATTTTATATAACACGTGAAAGTAGAGTAACGATTCAAAGATTTTCAATAATGGGCAATGATTTCTTGTAGTGTACTGGAATAGTCATTATTTCATATTGATTATAGGGAGAGTAATGGTTTTCGTAGTGATTTTTCACAGTGAGTAAAGACAACAGTTTCTATATTCAATAGTCTATAGTATGTAGGAAGAGTCAATATTCGTTTGTCCAAAAGATAACCCTGGATTGATTTCAAAAGCCCATCCCATCCGTCCATTCGAAATAAATGAAGAGCATTACACCCTTTTTTTTTCCTGGATTGAAAGGATATTTTCCCGGAAATGTGAATGAGCGAGAAAATGTTCATGAAGCGCAATGGAGGGCGCACTTACGGAAAGCCCGTGGTCACCGAAGCCCGTCCTATTTCTCCCTAGAGTAGGATAAAGTTTTTATAGCGGCAGTTTACTACGAAGAAAAGTTCTTAGGTGCCTCCTTAAAGGGGAAGAAACTTTTCAACTTCACTGAAATAAAGCTTTAGGGCCGAGCAGCCCGAAAAGGAGAGAATGACCCCCCCCTTTCTCTTTCCGGAACGCCAGGTGTAAGGTTTTCACACGCCTCCACTTTCACTTGAGTGGCTTCTGGACTAGAAAATAGACCCACCAGCCTATACGGTTAGAGAAATGGTGAATTATGATGTGGGTGTGTAGTAAAACAAACCATTTAAATGTGTTCTATTGAAAAGGTTTCCAAATTAAAACAAGCAAGTCAATTATTTAACAAAATAATTGAGCTGTCTATTTAATTTAGGGGTCTGATGGCCAAGTGTCTAGCACTCTGACGCTCGGTGTCACTAGTTTCATAGGATCGTAGAGCGTTGGGCATAAGACTGACAATACTACCTGGTTAAATGAAAACATATCCAATCTCGAAATCTGTTAGTAGATATACGGCCCGTGATCCACCACGGGCTATTGCACCAATGAGATTTGCCAATGGTTTGTCGCTCTACTGCCATTCTGTGCACACTTTGGGCTAATAAGACCAGGAGCTACAGTTTAATGCGGGTTCCAAATCACTCACAAACATCCATGCCACCGCCAAGGTTCGAACCTGAAGCGTGTGGTACCAAATACCAGAGTGCTGACAATTGTCCATCAGGCCGCCCAATGAGGTAATGGTATGGGCAGAAAATCTTTGAGCTCGGCTTCTTTTGTAGAATCTTAACCCAAACCAATTCGAATGATAACCCAATATTGATAAAAAAAAGAAGAAACCAGAGAATATATTTTATTCTGATATATCTGATATATTGGAGCGAAAATGATCTTTCTCTTGCCTCTTTAAAACCTGTCCTTTCACAGACATATCGAATGCATGAAGAAAATAAGAACAACATAACAAAACCACAGAAACAGTTGCCACAAAACCTTAACTATGTCAACAGCATTAAAAATAAATATCACAAAAAACTGAAATTTAATGCGGTAGAGGAGCGTTTCCACCATGAATTAACGTTTGAAAAAAAAATTACATCATTTCGCGTCAATTCAAAGAATTATTAGAGCGTTTTTGCATACCGTATTTCGGACGTCCGTTAGCTTTTCCCCTCATAGGAAACATTATTACAGGTGTGCATGCGCATTTTCCTATGAGCATGCACGCTAGGGAGAAAAAGCTAACGGACGTCCGAAAGACGGTATGCAAAAAATTATCTATTGTCACAAAACTTTAACTATGTCAACAGTATTAAAAAGAAAATAATTATTTGATAATCAAATACATATTATTAATAAACTAGAAAATAGTTTTTGTTTGTTTCGTATTTTCATGAGTGACAACTTCATAAAAGTTTATATTCTGTATCAGTGGTCGACATAAGTTATAAGAACAATATCATAATCAATAATTTATCGGAATAATTATTTAAAAATATATATATATTTCTGTTCTTACTCACTATAAATAAAAATTCAGCAAATAATCAAAGTAGCAATAAAAGAGTCATTATAGTGCTCGGAAAAAGAAGAAGTTATGAATTCATCTAATTTTAGTATTGTAATCCTAAAAAATTGGCGAAACATTGGCGACTTCCTCATGAGTACAGTATTCTAGATTTCAACCGAAAATATTTTGTTCCATATGCAGTTATTCAAAGACTAGGTCTTTTACTATATGATGTAGAAAATCTATATTTTTCTAAACGATCGTTAACGTGTTACAACATACGTAATTTTTCCTTACGAAACAGATTCTTCCAACAGCCGAATTGGTTAATCTTTTTTCTTCCCTTGACATCAAACTGCAGCGATAACTGCTGTTAGAACTCCAGCAGCCCAATAAAATTTAGCCCTGGTGAAGTTGTCAAAATTAAGAGTCGTAAAATCAAGTGCAGGGCATGTTGTCAAATGCAAAAAGTAAATGGCATCACCCGACAAGCACAGAGGACATCCTGATTAGCTACACTCATGTGGTTCAAGTGTTTACTAAGAAAATCGTGTCCTGTCGAGAGTCGGAAATGTGCTGTAAAAACTTGCACGGGGCAACTACATTGGGATGGGTGACGAAACAAGTATGTTCCATGGTTACATGGAATACACTTGTTTCATCAGTTATCCTAAGTTAATAACAAGTTGCCAACTCAAAAAATTGCGACTAACAGGTGTCAAGATCTGCACAAATAAACTATCTCATCAAAACAAATAACAAGTTAGAGTAAAATGAAGAAATCATCTAATAATAAAAAAAAAATTTTTAAAGCTTGATTAAGCTATAACAAAATTTTGAGTGCATTCATGTTTACAATATCTCCTTTGGAAACCATCCATCATATCTTCGCACGCAGATAGAATGTCTTCGCATAGATGGCATGTTTTAAAGTAAACTCATTTTCACGCACCCATCAATCATAAGTTTTCTTCACTCTTTCATTCAAAACTGTTGTCAATTCACTGATGCACTCGCTTGCAGATTTGTACAGGACATATATATGTATAATTAATTAAAATTATAAACTCATGTTCTTTAAAATATTTCCTTCACGTATTCTGATGATATTCTGTTAAAAACTGTTCCTTATTTTATTCTGCTGATATTTTTAATATTTTTTAAATTATAAATTTATGTCCAAACTAATTTAAAATTAAAAAATTTAAGAATATCATCAGAATAAAATAACAAATAAGAATAGCAGTAGAAATATAAGAATATTTTTTGTAATAAAATAAGAATAAACCAATAATACGAATGTCGTTAGAATAATTAAGTGTAATTAATGACTTAATGGTAAACGTAATCCTCCATTTAATCACAGTTCTATTCGATTTCATAACGTTAAATATAACAATTTTTTATTATTAAAAATTTTAAAAAATTTCAATTTTTAATTATAAAAAAATTTATTTACAAAACATTAAAACATTTTTATTTTCTCACTAATTCTACTGCTTGTCGATCACAAGACGAATTAAGAAATTTTAGCGCAGGTAATGATAAACGAGGTTGCCATTTTCTGCTGAATTCTTAATAAAAATCGTACCACATTTTTTAAAAATCATTGAAAAGAAAATAGGATTCAATCCAAAACATACATTTCAGGCTGAGTTAGAAATTCTATTCAAGTTATTAGAAGTCATTTATTTTAAATATTCTTTAAAATAAATGACATTAATGTCCTCAAAAAAGATATAAGAATTATTTTTATATAAGAATTTATTTTCGGGAATAGCATGTTTGAAAAAATAAAAATTCAACTAATAATTCGTACTTATCAGAAATTTAAAATAGAACAATACAATTTTCTTATCTTGCTAGTTTTCTTTCTTTTGTTCAGGTTTTTAGTATTTTTAAATTCTCTTTCTTTCAAAAAAAAAATCGATAAAGTAAAAATAAGAATGTCGTCAGAATAATTCAGTGCACGTAATGACTTAATAGCAAACATAATTTTCAACATTCTTTTTACTTTCACTTTATCATCATTCAATCAAAGTTCTATTGGATTTCATAACATTAAATACAGCAACAGTTATTTTTAAAAATTAAAAATAATTTTTGAAATTTGTAAATGTAAAAAAAAATTAATTTACAAAAAATTAAAAAAAAAGAGAGTTATTAATTTATTATAATAATTATTGACTGATTTATTTGCATTGTTAATATCAGTAGAGTTTTTTTAGGAAGACATCATTTTAGTATAAAACGTCCTATTTATTCTTAAATATCATAAACATCTGAATTTGGTTTCAAAACTTTCACTTCTTATAGTTTAACAGTTTACTAAGAACTTATCGGAAAAAAAATTATTTTTTTAAAATAAAACTAAATTTCTAACATATGTAAATAACTATACATTAAAATCACCCTTTATAGATCAAATAACATTTCAATAAATCTTAATAGAAAAAATATTGCAACTTACCCAACATGGACATTTTTAAAAATGAAGCAGATGTTGCAAAGTTCAATTGAGAATAGTAAATAAGTTTTTAATAAACAATTTTTATAATTATAAAAAGAAAAAAACCTAAGTTATTTTCTTTCTTTTTATCATAGAATATATTGCACTTAACATCATAGTTCAAAGTTTATTTTTTATTCGGAGCGTGAATAAACACCAGATCAGAATCTCCAGTTCAAAAAACAAATAATTTTTAGAATTCCATCCATTTGTTACAGACGTGTTGCCACACGCGAAATAAATAATCTAATTATAAGTAATAAATAGGTCGAGAATATTTCAAAATAAAAAGATAATTTTGATACTAAAATGAACATTTCATTAAATGTAAAAATTATTGATCCTTTAATTATTAAAACAAAAATGTACATAAACAGATTTTTATATTATATAAAATTTAAATGCAATAATAAAATAAAAAGCTATGAATTTTAAAATTCAAACATTTTTTTTTCAATTATCATTGATACGATTTATTAAACGATTAATTTTTCTCTAAATCTTATCATTTCAAAATCGCCTGCTTTACGTAAATGAAATCTTTTATAATAAATTTAAATAAATAAATTGAATCATTATAAATTATTAATAATAAAATAAATTAGGAATTGAAATTGAATCATAAATTATAAATTAATTGAATTATAAATTGAATCACTATAAAAATTTATAAATAATATATATTGAATCCTCATTTGATTAAAATAATAATTGAATCATTTGATTTATACAGGTGTATTCTTAAATTTTAAATTTATCGGAAAAGTTAAATTTGGAACAGTAAAGCAAATCTGGCAATAATTAAATAGTTTAAAAGGAGATTATTATAATTAAAAATAAATAATTTAATTTGTAACTATTTTAAATAATCATTTTCTTAAAGTCACCCTTTATTTTTGGTAATAATAATGCATTGGCTTATTAATTTTCTGTCCAGCAAAAATGTTTTATTTTATTCTGTACGATACCTAATTATACGATTCGTCATTTAAAAACTTACATTGAAAAATATGTAAACAAATTTATCGTTTGTAGAATTCCAACAAATGCGATTGCTTTGAAATAGTTTCATTATTTGGAAATTGTAAGTATCGTCCTAAGTCTAAGAATGTTCGTCCAATGAAAAGAAAAGAAAAAAAAAAGAGAGAGAGCGTTGTCGAAGGATCAACAGGGATGGGTTGCCATGGTGAGGGAGGGGGAGGGACGCTTTTGGAAATGTGAGACGAAATATAGACCCGCGATTACTTGGCGGCGTTTCCTTTCAAGTGGGCGATTGTTCTTGACGAGAAATTACGGAGGAGAGAAAAAAGACAGAAGAGTGATCGGAGGATTGGAGATCCCTTTGAGGAAGATGTGTTTTCTCGCAGAAGTAGATGATTGTTTATTTTCGCTGTCTTCTGTAGACATTTCGCTGATATTTTAGAGTGAGGTAACAAAAAGAGCGAGTCTTTTCCGACGGGTTAATCCGTGTTCTGTTGTATTGGCAGTTTCTGATACGAAAGCCTTAAAAGTTTGGTGAATTTAGAGTGAGAAGATATTGTAAATAAAAAGTTTAAATATAACATTTACTATACAGGGGATCAACAACTGGCCCCTCATTGTACCAAATTTGTAATTTAAATACTTTTAATTTTAAGTTTAAGTTTAATTTTTTTTTATATTACTTTTATTTATTTTTACTATTTTTTAATTTTTAGAAACGTTTTTTTTTACTATATACTAACATTTAGCAGCCAATTAATGATCGTAAATTTTATATAGGAATTAAGACGAGGAGGTTAAGGGGTCTATTTCCATGGGTACTTCGTAATCGGTACTCCGGTTTGTAGTTGCCACTGCGTAATTTGCTCCGATTTAAAAAAATTTCTTTATAGGTTCTTTAAAAATCGTCTTGATTATTTAGGAAGAAGAATACACCAACAATAACAATTCCAACTCTGGCATTTAGGTTTAAAAAGACTTGAATTGGGCTATCTGATCGGCATCTAAATTAAGATGATGTTTCAAAGAAACGGCGGTTGAATCCTCCTTTGCATGAAGAAACATATTCCAAATAAGATGTCCATGCAGTGGTTTTAATGATGAAGACATAATGATGCATCCATCCAAACAGCAGCATATTGTAAGCAAATCATTATTCCCATTCTTAGCAAGCAATACAATGACGACTGGCAACCCATCTGTTCGCGCGATAGTGATTCCCGTCGGTTTTCATTCCGCAACGACGAGTGATAAAACCCGGAGCATCACCATCGCTCAGATTCACGGCGTTTTAATGTGGGCCCGATCTGAGGCACTCCGACGTCCAGAGGGGAAAACGCGTTTGCATTCGACCCCTGTTAGACGAAGAGACGGCAGAGATTGGAGATGATTTAAGATCGAGGGCGGAATCGCTTCACTCTTTCGGTTTGGAATCAGGAACAACGAATTTCGCACTGTGTTCGACAAAGACATCTGAGCAATGAGTTGAGTGGATGAGTCCATTTAAGAAATCAGTCATGACAATTGTGCAGCAGAGCGCTACGATGACTTCATTTCGCACAAGTTACGTTTCTTAAACTTAACATACAGGATCACTTTCAGGTAGAAGTCTGACTTGCCTTCGTGTCGCACCCCGCATTTGCATATCGTAGGGAAGAAAACTCGGAAATCTCCCGCCAGATAGTCCGACATTTTTAGACTAGATAGAAAGCTTTTTGAAACAGTGCCTGCAACAAAGCCGCCAGCAGATGAATGCATAATTTAGGACTCTGCCATTTTATGTTACTTATATGTTGTAGAATACATTTGAGGATGTTATTGTAAAAAAATTCCGTTAAAGAATTCAATATTTCTTCACTTCTCTCACTGTTAAACTCCAAAAGGACGCACGAAACGATCGTGCCTCTTTTGTAAAACACAGCCCAATCATTCTCATCCACATGCTTCCCAAACTGAAAAAGGGCAACTCAGTTCTAGGCACAGTGGTGTGCTGCAGTAGTAGTGGTGGTTCGGAATCCCCGTTCAACTGTAGGCCCCCGTCTAATGAGCCCAAAGTGTGCACACAATAACCGTAGAGCGACAAACCAAACTCTCAGTTCTATGCATCCCTTGGTTGAGTGGAGGAACTCTTCAACGAGCAATAAATAAACACATTGTTTGGATTGCGATATCAACAACAAAAAGTCTTCCACAATAACAAGATTATTTCTTTTTATGTAAACACTTACAGAAAAGAGGACGGCTTTAAAATGCTTGTGGCAGTTAAAAATTGATCAATCTTTATAAAGGCGTTTCCTTTTTCTCGCCGTGGGAAAATGTTCTTCATGCCCATTTGATAATTCATAATTTCCACTCAAATAATAATAAAAAAAAGTAGAGAATCCTCCTCTAAAATACATATTCATCGCCATTTATCACCTACGACGTTCTTTCTATGCAGCCATTTTATAGAAAACCGAACATTTTTCAATAGATGTTTCTTCGTTGAGTGAGTGATGATCCCAGGAAAAAAAACATATTCAAATACCTAAAATATCCATAAAACAAGAACGGTAAAAAAAAAATCCATTATAAAAAAAGTTAATATGCACGAAGTATCCCTTGACTCATCAAATACCGGCTGAAGCGGAAAGAATCTCTGTAGAAGTAATATTTTTTCGGACGTGCATTTTCATGCGGTGTGATGAATGTTCCGCGACGTCAGCTTCTTCGGAGGCCATTTTCCCCCGCGCCGATTTTCAAATAAAGGTTGAGTGCTGCCAGTGTAATGGATGACACCGTGTTCACTTTGAAAAAAACAGTTACCCCCGCTGTGAAAGTTATGGCGATGTTCTTACCCCAAGGATATTTTTTTTTAATTTTAACCTACACCAGACATTGGCATGACTGATAACAGTCTATGACGGACGGCCGAATACGGTCACAAAATAATTAAAATCTCTTGCAATATTTACAGCTACTACCTCAATGAGTCCAGAACAGTAGTTCAAGGGGTCCCCACTCATGTCAGAATGAATCGAGCAAAGTAGTCAAGTCGGAGAGTCTGCTAGTCCAAATCTGTGAAGGTGTTTCCCAAGATAATTCTGTCCAGTTACTATTCTGGAACTTGGCTACCCCGTCTTGCCTGGGCGAATCACAGGGAATGGGATTATCCGTTAGGAAACTCCATGTCTTCCCTCTGATTGAAATGGAAATAATTTCACGCCTCTTTGTAGGAATGTCAAGAGCAGCAGACAGCTCATTTGCCAAATGTAAAAAAAGTAGGTTGTGATTCTAACCTATGAATTGCAGAAGATAAATCCACCAACTTGAGAGCACCCATTTTCCTACGATGAGACACAGACTCAATTTTAGTTTGCGTCTGCATGGCCTGTATTGGGGTTGAAAACGCTTCGCCCGTAATAATTCTAAGAGCATTAACTTGAGCAATTTCCACGCTATCCTGCACAGCCTTAGAAGAAGTTGACAGGAGTTCATTAAATTTAAGGATAAGTAAACCGAGGATAAAGTAAAGCTGTGTGTTGTGTTGTGTTACAAAAAATTTCAAATATTAATTTGAGATGCCTGTCTGAACTGTGATGGAAGTGGATTTCCTAATTGGGATCTCTCTGTTCGACATCCCCAACGACTGATGTTAAACCGGCAGTTTCCGTTTCAGTGTCGGAAATGAAAAAATAAATCCGAATCGATGGATGTCCCGGTAGGGGGGGGATTATACAATTAATGAAATACATCTTCTTCAGATTAATATTAACTTAAAAAAAGAGTGCTCTTATGTTAAAAAAAATAATGTATATTTCGATTTAAAGAAACTTAAAAAGGACAAACTCCAAGTTTCTGCATTTTATATACCTATTTACCATTGGGTGCTATACATATTACAGTACTATCGATACATTTTTAGTATATATCTACTGTACATTTGCAACTAGTATCAGTATCACCGTTGTGATAATCTGATACTGATTCATCTATTATGCACTAAAAGTCACAAAGACAAGGCATTTATCAAAACCAAAGGTGTTTGAGTTCGAAGTAGAAAGGAGGCGGAGCCAAAGAAATAAATGCTCTTCATATCTGTTTATGAATTAAATGTTAACATTATCACAGCACAGGTTTATATTAACATGTAAAGAGGCATGTGTACTTTACTTCATGATCCATTTGCATTTGCAGTACCGAATAAATTATAATTTTTTTTTATTTCCAATGGCAAGATCATACAAAAAGGGTAAAATTACAGAAAATGCACACAAAAGAGTTTTCAGGTTCGAAATTCGGAATTGACTGTTTGGAGTGGTTCGGAATCTGGGGTCCGGATGGCCGAGTGGCCAGCGCTCTGGAACCACAGGTTTCGGGTCCGAATTCCGGCAGTGCCATGGATCTTTGTAGTGGTTTCGAATACACTTTAAAACGTAGGTCCCGGTGTAATAGGATCGTAGAGTGTTGCAGGGGTAGTGTGACTCACGCCTTTAGAATATCTTCAAGCTACACGTGCCCCCTGGGTAGTGCTCAATGAATAACAGCTGTGCAGCACTTGCCGATGCATTAGAACAATAAAAATAACGTACAAATTCTTGCATCTACCTAATTTTCCTTGATAATTATTAAAATTTATTGAATAATTAATTTTTAAATATTTGTATACTTTGAGAAATTATGTTTAGGATTGTTGTTCTTCATATTTCTTTTAATAATTTGATGAGGTGTATAATCCATTGCTTTTGAACCAATAATCATGCAATCTAGTATATATGAAAGGGAGCAAATATTCCATTTCTTTGGGGATCTGCTTTATCGCCACTGCTTTGAAAAAGAGTAGATTCGACGGCAATTGTGAATGAATGACAAGCATCTAACGTTGAAGCTTGTGATTTCTAATCTACCTACTATAGACCTCCAATTGATTCTAGTGACTGAAATACCGCAAACATTCGTATGAGTGCACTCTCGGAAAAGCTGAATTTGTTATATGTTGTGACCAGTCCTCAAGGTCTGTGCTGGACGGACATCCCATGAGTCATCTACTCATGGATGGAGGAAAGAAGGCAGCTTCTCTTGGGATGAAACACCCGTAGGTAGAAGTCTGACGCGACTCCATGACTCTCTGACAGTCCCATTAGACTGGGAACTATTGCTTAGAGTGTATTCCGAACACCTACAAACTCGAATCCGAAACCTGTGGCATTGAGCACCACACTCAGCCATTCAGGTCCCGAAAGTATTCTTATTTATTTTGTCATCAATAAGGAAGAAAAAGAAATTTGGAAAGTAGAATACAGCTTTCAAAACCACTTTGCTCAAAAAGATAAATCCTTACTTCTGAATCAACTATATGAAAAATTGAAATCTTATTCATCTAAAATAAAAAAAATAATAATAGTTCCCTGAAACATTTTAATTCTCGACAACACGTTGATTCTCTACATCTCAATCAACAAGAAAGCGTTTTTAATAAGACTGGAAAGCCTCAGAATCTCTTCCCATCTCTCCCGGGAATCAAACAGAAATCCGCTCCATTTATGAAACCAGATTGATCACCAAAACAAATTTCTTTCATCCCCCTTCCCCCTCTGGTTCTCTAGCACCCGAATAAAATTAACGCGCATCCTTTCAACTGTTGCAGTTTCGGTGATTCTGAGGAATTTTTCTCCAGAGAGGATTGAAATAAAGGAAGGGCTCATTCCGAAAGTCTACTTGCTTAGAAGTAGGGGATGAGGGTGGAGGGAAGTTCTTGCAGCAGCACCCCAAATGCAAGTTTCGCACACATTCATAAAGTTTCCGGCAAGCGATGCATTCCTTGGAAGGGGGAAGGATCACTCTGTGGTATTTCCATCCAAATGACTCGATGTGTCTTTGTTAATGCATGCGAGAAATGCTTCATGGTAACGTGAAATATTTCTATCGGTTTGGAAGTGAAGAAGTTTCAAGTTTTTATTTATATACAATTTATTATTTTATTAAACACACAGTAACTTGCGTGTTTTAGATTGCAAGTCTCCGAAATGGGTAGCTTTGGAGCTTTCTGGTGCAATGTTTCTAAAAGGAAATAAATCAGTGATATTTCTGTTCATGTAGAGATTTGTAATAGGTTCCTTTGAATTTATGGGAGGGAAATTTCCATTTTACTGGAAAAGCGATTTTTATTCCATGGTTCGACTCTGTAGGATTGCATAATTTATATCGTACAAGTAGGGGCCTGATGGCCGAGTGACTACAGCTCTGGCACTATGAGGTTTCGGGTTCATGTCCTGGTTGTGCCATGGACGTTTGTAAGGGGTTCGGAATACAGTTTAAACCATAGGTCCCGGTCTCATAGTACTATAGAGCGTGTAGGAGCTTAGTGTGACTCGCGTCCGCTTCATGTGTCACCTGGGTAGTGCTCAATGTGTCACAGCGGTGCAGCTCTTGCTCATGGCTTAAAAATAACTGTCTCAGTATTACCATATAGTAAATATTAAAAAAAATTCTCTTTAAAGAAGCCCTCATTCTAACGTCATTTAAGAAAACTGGCGCTAAATAAAAAAATCATCCTTAAAACAATCGATTTAAGTTTAAAACCCAAAATTGACTTTTAATCGTACCTTCTAATGAAAAGGAAATCTTTCTTTTTTTTCCAGAGATATGTCTTAATCGAAATTTAATGGTTAATCATCTATCGCATTTTTCTGATTTTTTTCATCACTTCCGATTCCTTCTAACACTTTATCGACTTGAAATTAGTATTTAAATTTTCGAAATCTTTTTTCCAGGAAGTTGTTCCGAACTGGATTGATTTTACACATACTTAGGGACATTTTAATGAAAAGAAACGAATGAAATCACACCTCATTCAGAACTCAATGCATTAATTTGGATAAATACCTCCTGATAATGTAGTATGTGATTTAATTAAAAACATTGTGTACTGTCTTGTGCATAGTGCGGTGTTTAGGTGTTATATATGTACATATACTGGGTTTGTGCTTTGTTTTGCCATGCAGGTGAGGGTGATACTATGTAAAGCGAATTTCACGTTTACTTTTCCCATCTGGGCCTGATGGCCGTATGGCTAGTACTCTGGCGTTCGGTACCACAGGTATCGGGTTCGAGTCCCGGCGGTGCCATGGGGGTTTGTAGTGGTTCGGAATCCACTTTAAGCTGTAGGTCCCGGTCCTAATAGGATCGTAGAGCACTGCGGGGGCATTGTTACTCCGCGTCCGTGGCTTACCATCAAGTTACACGCGCCCCCTGGGTAATGCAAAGTGAGTAACATCGGTGCAGCCTTTATGGCGAAAGATCACGGTCTATTTGATAGCTGCATTAGAAGAAAAAAAAAACTTTTCCCATCTTTGCAGCTCACGTAGTGCACTTATTGAATTATTTCGCCAAACTATAAATACATCGACAAAAAAGAAGATAAGAAATTCGAACACTTTCCAAAGTGAGGGAAATGTTATCGCGAAAAAAAGAAGGGAACCTCCAGTGACTCGAACAGCGACATCGATTCGAATGAGAAAGAAGACTCGTAAACAAACGCGATTTCTTTTTCTGAAACACTCCGACTCACTTTAATCTCGGAATGTATTCAATTGCGCCGGATATTAAAATCACTGAAACCGAAATGGGTAATGACCTTCCTTCTCTGAAAAAATATCTGTCGAATTGACGTTGTGCTCCTTTTCAAAGTGTATTCAAAATCTATTTGGTGCACATGACTGCTTTTTGGAGGAGGATAAGTTGTGTTTATATGCGCTATTCACGTGGAAAAATTTTGGATAGTCACATGAAAAATTTACTGTTTTTTTTTTTTTTTTTTATCCATCGTTTCAAAGTCGTTCAATTTGCAACATTTATCGTTTTAACTCAATTGCAGTAGCACAACAATGAAAATAATACCCGCTTGAAATGTTCCCCTAAAAGACGTTTTCCTTCACAAAATTATGTCATTGATCATTGCTTTAATTCCTTTCTAAAAGAATAGTGTTAAAAAATAATAATTCGACATATATTTTGGGTCCCGCTATGAAAATTCTGTAAAAACAAGAACTCTTCGTCACAACGAGTTCACATTTGAACTGAAGATACTCGAAGAAGGCTGAAACGGTATGGCATCCTAAAAATAGTGGCCTACTCACTCAGAGGTCAATTGTTTATGACCTTGTCGTAGTGGATGGGCTTTCCACTCACAGTGTCACACCTGTTGAATGACTCGGAAGTCAATTTTTCCATCAAAAAACCGGAAAAAAAGAGCACATTGAGTACTACAGTTGATTTCATGTTCAACTCATGCCAAATGCGCAGCCGAATTCACTTTCTTCAGGCCGCTTACAGCGCCATCTACTTTTATATTCTGGAACCGTTTTTGATGCCGTACCATTTCCCGCTTCTTCGAATATCTTCAGTTCATATTTGAACTCCTTGTGAAGAGGGGTTATTTTTATGATAGCATTTTGAAAGGGGGACTTTAATTATAATCACCTTGTAAATAAAGAGAGAGAGAGAGAGAGATAAAATTATTACATATTTACATATGATTTTATTCTGAAAAAACCCCTCGTGAAGATTGAAATACGATTTACTAAATTGTAGGGTCATGTGTTATGTAAATTCAGAAAGAATTTCAAGAACTCAATATACACGAATAAATTACATATATATACATACGTTATTTATTCTATTCTATTATATATATGTGTGTGGGGTATATATATAAGTATTGTAAAATTTCTTTCACGATTTTTTTACATCGTATTCATTTTTATTTTTCTTCTCTAAAAAAGTAGCTACGAATTAGTTTTGCACAATAAGAGAACAGGCCATTGATAAAATATTAAAATGAAAATGACAATTGTCCCAATAATATATATATATATATAAGTTTAAATCAAACAAAACATGTACTTAATTGAGTAATTATTAAAAAAAATTATGGATAACCTGTATATCGGTCCAATCGATTATTTTAATTTTTGTAATATTTTTTTTGTTAAATTCATAGGTTTTTCATATTTATGACAAGCCCTTATACAATCTGAATGATTTCCTCAGATACACTGAATGACACTGGCCAAGTGGACAGCGTGTAACGAAAATATATGTGTAAAGTAGCTCATAAACACGGCACTGTCCGAAATACTGTGTCTTTTTTCCTTTAAAATATGCAGGTGGACTGTGGTGATTGTAAAGTTCTTCCACGATTCTAATCTCTGGGATGGATTATTAGAAGGATATCTCCATGGATAACGGTGGGCAGAGAGACAAGAAAAATGTTCCCGGCCCTAAAAAACAATTTGAAGACACCCGTCTCTCTTAGGGGCGATGGCGGAAAACTTTTATTGCTCTAACGTTTGATTCATTCCGACTTCTTCCCGATTTCTCTCTTATCTCCCGACTTTCAGGAGGAAATAGATTTCGCATTTCGGTGATAGAACATAAGGTAGGACATCTTCCTCGACTGCCCTTCCTCGAAGTTTGGAATGATATATCAACTTTTAATAGTTTGTTTCAAACTCCAGTTATGCGCAAGGTGATAGAGCTTATAAAAACTGTAGCACTCCTAATTGACATATTTCAGGTAAAAAAAGGCGATTTTTTCTATTCAGCAGAATTTGAAAACCACAGGTAATATGTTAAGAAAAAAGAATTTTTTCTCTTAATTTGTAAAATGCTGTAAAAGTTATTTGCAATCTGTCAAAAAGGGCTCATAGGATAAAAATGCTACATCAGCTGCTGTTGTAGTTTTGTATGAACTATTGTTGTATTTGTACAACAGTGCTGTTTGTGGATCGCACAGCGAACTCTAACAGCTGTCTTTGGGTGTGGCGTTTTCCCCATTCAGCTATTACGAAAAACTTAATAATTAAGGATGGAAATTTTTAAAAATGTATTTAATTTACTTTAACTTAATTTAATTTATTTAATTATATAAAAAGTGATCCGAAAAATGAAGTAGCAGATAAAATGTTATTTGTATTGTAGTAGAAATTATGAGATAGAAGTATTGCCAACTTTCCAGAATTCGAGAGTTGGTTCTTCGGAAGGGAGACATCACTAAACGACAATTAATGAGTGATATTAACCACAGCTCTGAGTCTTTTTTCTGGCAGGGAAGCTCCATAATATGGAAGAGCATTCAGTTTTCAATGTTTGTTTTTGTTTGTCATTCTACGGTCATTTTATGCACGCGAGGGCTAAACAGACCGAGACCTACAGCTTAACGTAGATTCCGAACCACTCCAAACATCCATGGTACCCACGGGAGTCGAACCCGAAATCTACGGTTCCGAGACCGAGAGCACTAGACACTCGGAGATCAGGCCCCTACTTATATAAAGTAAAATTATGAATGTTAGGTTTTTGTACAGACTGTAAAAAAGTCTCTTGAAATAAGAAGAAATCAGGATCGTGATCCTGATACGCACATGAGAAACGTGTATTTCTCGACACTATGTTTTGAATGCACCAACTCTGCATGACACCCTCCAGTATAAAAGTAATTAAAGCACAGCAGTGGGCATCATTTTATCTTTTCATTTCAATTGACGATTATTTTCATGTAATCATTGAGAAGCAGAACATAGTAAAGAGTGTTTACATTTATTAAGCCAACGGCCGTACCATGCTGAATATACCGGTTCTCGTTAGATCACCGAAGTCAAGCATCATTGGGCGCGGTCAGTACTTGGGTGGGTGACCACCTGGGAACACCGCCTGCCGTTGGCAAATTTGGGACCTGAATGGCCGAGTGTCTAGCGCTCGGTGCCACAGGTTTCGGGTTCGAATCCCGGCGGTGCCATGGATGTGTGTAGTGGATCGGAATCCACTTTAAGCCGTAGGTCCCGGTCTCCTATGACTGTAAGAGCGTCACGGAGCAAAAGTCAGGCTTCTACCTACGGGTGCTCCATCACAACAGAAGCTGCTTCCTTCCCCTTCAATCGTGAGTCCATATGGGCTCGTGGGCTTGGCCAGCCAAGTGGGATAAGAAACAACAACAACAACACATTTATTAAGAGCAACCTTACATTATCAAAGTAGAAAATGTTTGTTATCTAAACTTTGGATTGAAATGAGCACTCTACACCCCTTAGAGACATCGCAGCTAGAGTATTCATTTCGCATCCCTATTTCTCTTTAGTTCGATCTTCCTGAGAGGGCCGTGTTTGGCATGCAAATGAACACGAGCAACTGATTTTAAAGATGAGCTTTGAATATGATTGATTCTGAAGGTGGTATTGATTTCATTTTGAATTAGGACGCTGTCTTAGAGGTTGATGGCCGAATGGACGTAAATATGAATACGTATATTAGCGTATCGTTGAATTCGGAATATCATTCCTTTGAAATACATTCTATTTTCAATTATTTCTGATTATATATTCTATAGCACTTGCTCTAAAGGTTTTACACCAGTTTGGTATTTCAGAAAATTGAAAGCACGATGCATTTTACGTAACATAATTTTATTAAAACTTTTGTCTTTTCAAAGACAGAAAAGAAATGATGGTCCACTTGCAAGAACAATAGCGCCCATCTTATTGCTTGAGAGTACTCAACCAAGTACAATGATAACTCTTCAAGGTTTTCATAATAATGAATAGGATATAGTCATTTTTACAGATCCTTTACTTTTAATAATACTCAGGTACCAAGTTTTAACAGTTATTTATTTCTTTTTTTTTTTTTCAAATTTCTGACCAACATCGTAAAATATATCGTAATATACTTTGCTATCTTCTAATACAATAACTGCGTAGATGGAGAAAAGGTGTTTTATGTCAGAAGAGACCAGGTATAGCCAAAGAAATTCAGATTTAGGAATGCAATTTTTTTTTTATCCAGAGCTTTTTAATATATAGAAGCTAGTATTGTTTAGGATTTGAGATGCGAACCGAATTAGACAAAGAGTCAACGTGAAAAACGCACGAACATTTAATCTAGAGTCAATAATATTAATTTGCATGGTAATTTGCATGATATATCTTTACACTTCAACTATATATATATACATACATATATATAAATCTTTACAAAACTGCGTGAACACTCTCTGCATATTGTTACAATTGATTGCAATTAAAGAGACTTTTTCAATAATTAAAAAGAAAAATCCTTTTAATGCAAAAAATATAATACTCAAAAGCCTATTTCATATAGGAGTCACGTTTATGAAAAATATGAAAAACATGCATAGTCTTAGCTTATATTTCTTTAAACAATTCATTCCGGGGGCTCTTCAAAGAAACTTTTCCTGCATCTTCTTAAATATTTAAGAGATATTACTCTTAGATTGGGGTCAAATTTCATCTATAATTTCGAAGAATATTATTTATTAGTGGAATTGCATTTTAGTTTTATGTATCACAGTTTTAGATTTAAAAATTTACAGTTAAATTTTAGTTTTAGTACTCCAACATCGGACCTAAATTTTTAATTCAAACCTGTAGTTGATAAATATATATTGCATCAAAATTTACATAAAATTAATACACCAAATATTATTGGAGTATTATTACAATACACCATATTATTATTATTATTGAATGCATTTATTATTATTATTTATTATTATTTTAATGCATCGAATATTATAGGTAATTAGAATAATTCCGGATTGATTTGGTTTGCTTTGTCGCTCTACGGTCATCTTGTGCACTTTTTAGGCTAAACAGACTGGGACCTACAGTTTAAAGTGGATTCCGAACCACTACAAAAACCCATGGAACCACCGGGATTCGAACCCGATACCTGAGAATAATTCCGGAAATTATATATTTTCATAATTTTAATCTTAAGATTATCCCATGGTCCTATTTCTGAACATGTCAAATGCTCTACTTTCAAATTATTATTTTTTTACTATGACCCATATGTTTGTGTGGTTAGTCTAAGTGCAGTCCTAAGAGAAAGACAAAAATGTCGTATTCCAGAATAAATGTATCAGCAGAATGGCAAACAGCGGAACTCATTTTCCCTAACTTTCCTCCACCGCAAAGAAAGAGTTCCCGAAGATTCACTCTGTTCTGCTTGCCAACTGCAAATGAGATCAAAAGGACATCTCCCGGAAATATCTTAAAAGAAATTTGAATGAGGCAGTTCCCCAATTCTGGTAGACGAAACAGAATGGCTGACAAGTTAAAAAGCGCAAAGTTATTCTTTCTATCAAAAAGTTTGGCAAGAGTTTTATTATGTCTTATAAGATTGCGGTCTAGAATTTAAATATCCTGTAAAAGCGTTTATGAAAATAAAACACTATTCAAATTAAACACATAATTCTTAGTTTAATTCCGAAAATTATTTTATGATTCTGAAAATCTGATTTAAAAGTTAGTTAAAGTTATATGATAGTTAAATGATAGTCGCAGTTAAAACGACAAATCAAACCAAAACAAACCAAACTAACTACTTCTCCTGATAACAAAATGTTGTTGTTCAATGCAACTGGCAGTACAGAATGACATCTTTATGCCCTAAGCAAGGACTGCACCGCTATCACTCATTGAGCACGACATAGCTTGAAGACAGGCTACGGACGCGAACCACACTACCCTACATAACGCTGTACGATTCTATGAGACCGGGACCTACGGTTTAAAGTGGAGTCCGAACCCCTATCCAAACATCCACAGCACTGCCGAGACTCGAACCACGAAACCTGTGGTACCGAGCTCCAGACACTCGGAGATCAGGCCCGTTAACAAAATGTAACACCAATATATATATAACAATGCCTCTTTAAAATATAACACATTCATTCATAATAACAATGCCATTCCGCATACAAGCAGTGAGCATCTTCTCACTATACAAGGCAGCATAGGGCATTCATGATAACTGGCAAGCGTTTGTCTCAATTTTTTAAATAACTTTACATAATGTAATTAGACGGTTAGTTACGTGAACCCTATAGTGGTTATTTTGCAAGTTAGTACAATCAGGTACAGCGTAACCACTAATTTGTTTTTACTATTATTTACTCTTATCTTGCAAATAACTGTAATATTTCTTTTAAAACAAAATTTTCTATTTTCGCAACGATCATTCTTGTAATGCATTCTCACTAAACAAACTAGTGCATAACAAAAAGATTTGGAAAACATATCCTTTGCTACCAATGTATTTATTTATTTTTTAACTTGAAGAAAAGGTTTTAAATATTTTTAACATAACCCCGTAAAAAGGAAACATCTCCTGTCCAGAAATCTGCCAGCAGGCAAACGTTGCCCCCCCCCCCCCTCCATAGGTCTGTTGCGCCACTGATGATGATGATGTAAAATTCAACATGCACTGCAAAAGAGCAATGTGCGTTATTAATACAAAGTCATCATTTGGAATTTCATCTATGTTCATACTTAGAGTTGTAACGAGTTACAAATATAAAAACGAAGCCAATAAAAACAGAAATCGTTATTCAAATAAGCGAAACAAGCAGGTCACATTTTAAATTGTTATGCAACAACCTACTTGTTGAAGCAACATGGAAACGAGCCCTTTTTTTTCCCACTGTCCTTTCTTACACAACGAAAGGTAAACATACAGAACATTTGTATTCCTCATTACCAAAGAAATATATCTAAAAAATACAGAAGAATGAGTCGTTGCCATTCAAGTTCTAAACTATCTCCCCAACTACAAAGCGTTCCATTACCCTGGATGCAGCTCTAAACAACTCAACTCTTCGGAGCCCGTTACAGTGTGTACGTTCTGTTGCATTGTTTTCAGTTTCTATAGCGTCGATTTCTCTACACTCCGCAGTACATTAAAGCGCTTTTCTTCTTGAAAGTATTTGGAAAAATATTTTTTTCTATTTCTTTTTGTAAGCATTGAGATGATTGAGCAGTGTATACTATATCTCGTATTTCTGCTACATATGTTTTAAGTAGTATTTATTGGAAACAAGATATATTTCTGAAGATATTCCGCAGTTTTTTTGGGGGTTTTTTTTGTATTTTTTTTTTATAAATTTGTAAAGAAAAATGAAACAAAAATTTGAAAAAATATTTAGGTGTTCGATGCATATAAAGAAATAAGAACATAAGAATGTTTTTTTAGTGTATCCGATAAATAAACCATATTATTCACCTTTTTTTTTGATAAAAGCCCACGTTGGAACAATAATTCAAAATTCTCTGTTGATTATCTTCATAATTATGTTACATCTATGCCAAAGATAGTTCAAAAGGAGGTAAGTATTTTTTGTGGAAATGTTTTGAAATATAAGAAAAAAGATTCTAATTAGAAATAACGGATCTGTGTCATTAAGTGTTGCAATTAAAAACTAACCGACAACAACAACAAAAGAATCTTACAACATTTTTTTAAAAAGTATTTTTTTTTATAAATTCACACTCTCACTCATCTTCAATAGAAATAGAAATAAAAACCATCTACTCTAATGATTCACTCCTTTATGATCAGTAGTTTAATTAATGATCTAATGCATCCTGATCTTAATGTAGTCGGTTAAAAGAAGAAATGAAAGAAATTTTAGGAAAGGAAAAAAAGTTTCAATTCATTAAAAAAATGAGAATAGAGCTAATTTTTTTGTTTGTTTTTGGGTTCGATTTTGTATGCATATTATTTTCAGAGAAGCCTAGTGTTCGGTAAGAATAAGCGTTTTTTGTCTAGAATAGAGAAATCAGTTGCCAAAACGAATGACTCAATTATATGTTTCAAATCGTTTGCTTCTAATTTAATGAAAATATTTTTTTTCGTTTTCTAATTATGCATTATATGCATATTTGCATTTTCTGAAAATTATTGAGTCTATTTTTTTTTAATTGCAAAAATATTTTAATAATAATTTCTTACAAGTTATGAAACAAAATGGGTAGGAATTTTTTATTTAGTTATAGTAATTTTGGGGCTTGATGGCCGAGTGACTGTCACTCGGTACCACTGTTTTCGGGTTTGAGTCCCATCTGTGTCATCGATGTATGTATTGTTTCGGAATGCATTTTAAACAG
This sequence comes from Caerostris darwini, assembly GCA_021605075.1. NCBI lineage: Eukaryota > Metazoa > Arthropoda > Arachnida > Araneae > Araneidae > Caerostris > Caerostris darwini. The sequence goes on along the minus strand of BPLQ01013572.1, from coordinate 26,287 downwards.
CAGGTCCCGGACTAATATGGCTATAGTGCGTTGGACGTAGGGCTGACAACCCTACCCGTAAAAAGAAAATATATCTAGTCTCGAAATATGTCAGTAGGCAGACGGCCCTTTGGCCAACCATAGGACTATAGATAATGAAGATGATGATACAGTCATTTTACGTTAATTTCTTTAAATATTTTCAATGTAATATTGATAAAAGGTAGTTATTAAAAATTTTTGTCACATTTGTAATGATCGTATGTATTCATTTCCATTGAAAATTATCATGCAAAAACTTCATTGTTTCCTCTTTTTTCGCTTTAATATTTCTATATTAACAACTGTTACAATAAAAGTTCTGTAACTGTTACAATAAAATCTAAATCCAGCAGGGCCTGATGGCCGAGTGACTAGCACTCAGATGCTCGGTATCATAGGTTTCGAGTTCCGGCGGTGCCATGTATGTTTAAAGTGGTTCGGAATCCACTTTGAACAGTAGGTTCCACTGTAATAGGATCGCAGAGCGTTGTGGGGGTGGTGTCACTTGCGTCCATCGCCTATCTTCAAGCTACACGCACATCCTGGGTAGTGAGTGCTCAATGAGACACAGAGGTGCAGCCCTTGCTGATGGCAGAAAGGTAAACTGTCTTTGTATTGCAAGCTGTATTAGAACAACAACAGTAAAATCTCTCTCTTGATATTTAGTTAAAAGAGAGTTTAGAAATATTCCATTATCAGAAAATATTCTATTTAAATAAGTCATCATCCATAGCTCGGCACTCCAGAGAGGCCTTCCTTTGAAGAGATTTATCATGTTTTCTTCTGGGTAACAATGGTCCTGGATCTGGGCAATACACAGTCAACTATGGATAATACAGATGAATTGAAAATAAATTTAGAATAATTTTACAATTTCATTTTATTGCTGACGTTAAAAGTATAAAATACAATTAAGATTTTTCCATAAATTTAAATAAAATAACAAATTACTTTTGACATAAAAAAACCAACACTAAAAATAACTGAAAATGGAAACAAATAATTTCAAAGAATTAAAGATCAGTTCCAGAAAACACCTTAACTTTCTGCTGCTATTTAATCTTTTTTCTGCAAAGTTAACTGTTTCAGGGCCTGAGGGCCGAGAGATTAGCGTTCATCCTCTCGGTGCCAGATGTTTCGGGTTCGTGTCCCAGCATTGCCATAGATGTTTGCCGTGGCTGGGAATCCACTTTAAGCAGTAGCTCCCGGTATAATAGGATTGTGGAGCGTTGTGGGGGGTAGGTTGACTCGCGCCGTAGCCTATCTTTAAGCTACACATCCCCGCTGAGTAGTGCTCAATGAGTTATAGCAGTGAGGCCTTTGCTGATGGCATAAAGATGAATTGTCCATGTATTGCCAACTGCGTTAGAACAACAGAAACTTTAAAAAACAAATGAAATTGTGATAAATATTATCAAAAAAATTAAAAATTAGTGGAAAAAAGCGCATTAAAATTCTGCTGTGATTTAAATATTTTTCTGTAAAATGACTATATCACTGCTAACAATTTCTTCTGCGAATCGTTATCAATGACAATTTTTCTATGTCTAAGTCTAATTTTCTACGTCTACTTTTCTATGTCTAAAAACAATAAAATGAAATAAAACAAGTTACATGGGTGTGGAAGTTTTCACCCAACGGTTCTCTCCTGCCACGTATCGATAGGTCAAGAGAAGAAGAACTTTTCGAGACGTAAAACAAGGAGCCATTTCACCCGAGACATGTCTGCTAGGGAAGTGCCCGAACGACTTCTGTTCGCCCATTTGCATTGTGCCGCACCATCACAGATGCCACCCCATCCAACAACATGCATCCGGAGGAACGGGTGCGCATTCTAATCGGGTGTCTCGGGCGGACGTGACCTGCCTAGGAATAGTCCTCCTTCCAAACTCAGAAGTGTGTGAATGAGGAGACCCGTCACTCCTCCCATCGCATTTTCCGAGGGATTCTTCGGAGTGATTGGGGGCGGAGGTAGAACAAAGGAATTTTGCAGCAAAATGGTGAGTGGCGATTACATACAGCAAAAGAACACATTTCAGGGAATTTGGCAATCTGTACAGAGCCCCGTGTGTGCATAACGTAGCTAATAAAAGAAAAGATTTCCATGAATTATACTTAGGTGGGTTAAATTGTATTCAATAACCGTTTTCTACAGAATTTTTCAATACATTATCTATGGATTCAAATCCATCTTTGATTATTCAAGAGTAGAATAACAAAAAACATTAACATAGCTTTCATAGGATTATGAGTCCTAATCGAGACATCTAGAAAACCCATCAGAGTTCTGTATAGTGTTGTTATTCTACGATCATCTTATGCACATTTTAGGTTCATTAGACCGGGACCTACAATTTAAAGTGGATTCCGAAACCCTCACAAACATCCATGCCATCACCAGGATTCGAACCTGAAGCCTGTGGTACTATGGGCCAGAGCACTAGCCACTTAACCAGCAGACCGCCAAAGCATTAACCAAAAGTACTTGATATTGCAGGATCCATAGCCAATATTAAAATTCATTACGTCGCAGTACGTTTCGTATTTAAAAATCTACCTCCATCCATTTAATATTCATGTTTAATTTTTTTTTATGAATGAGTGATGGACTTTCCCTCTGACGTACTTTTTTTCTTAATAATCCATCAAAGACTTAAAATGGACACTTTAAATAAGAATCACCGATACCTTTCACCGAATAAGAAAAATAATACTTTCCAGATATCTGTAAGGAACCCTTCCAGGCGACTATTAATTCATGAATTATGAATTTTAGCCCAAAAAATGTCGCCGTCGCAGCCTGTCGTGAAAGAAACTTCTCAGCCGACATCTTATCTCGTGGAAATTTGTGGAAGGTCGAAAAAGAGGATCCACTCGTGAATGCATGGCAAGCGGAGGAATTATCTCCCCAAGTGGAAAAATGGGAAGAGGGGCATTTTTTGGAAGCACAATGGACAAAAAATATGCAGTTTCTTGAAAAAGTTTTGCTCTAGTGTTAAGAACTTGACAAGTTCTAATGGATGCCTTTAGTCATTTTTTTTTATTTTGGATTTGAAGAGTTCAAATTCATTCTGAACTATATAGGTAAATGTATTTCATCTGAAAAAACTCAAAGATCAACTGCACAACATCTTTTCATTAATATTTCGTTTTTATATTTGCCTACCATAGAAATAGTATACTGGGTTTCATTGATTTATATCCGATGAAACGTTTCCTATTTATAATTGAAAACTGTATTGAACGTCTTTTTCCAAATCTTGAATAACTTGAATAGTTTAGTAAAAAGGAAGCGTTTCCTGTTTACAATTGAAATTTGTGCTGCAAGTTTTTGCCAAAATGTTGAGCGGCCTGAAGACATATTGGCTAGCGATCTGGCCTTTGATACAACAAGCTTCTGATTCGAATCTTGGCTGGACCATGGAGGTTTGTGGGTGGTTCGGAATCCGCGTTCAACTGTAGATCCCGCTCTAATGAGCCTAAAGTGTACACAAAATGACCGCAGATTGACAAACCAACTCAAAATGTTGAACAACTTGAATTGTTTGCACATCTCTGGCTATTTATTCCTTATTTGAATATAAATATGTTGATTTCAGGTACTTAAAATGTACATTTGACTTCATAATAAATCCTTACATGATTGAAAAAGAGGAACATCAATTCATCTTGGACATAGATACGTAAATATTTCATTGATATGAATAATTTATTGAATAAGTTTTATTGGCAGGCATATGAACACCTTTAGTAGGTTTTCTTTTTTTTTTTTAATTTTTTTGCATAGTTTTTATTTTTGCTCATTTATCGATTGAATATATCTAAAAAATTAAAATTTCGCATGAAAAATTTAACTAGTTTTTTTTAAATTTTATATGCTAAAAATTAGTGAAAGTGCTCAAAAAGGGATACTGTTATAAAACATGAAACTCAAAATCAGTTTAATATTCCTTTTTAAATTTCTAAATTTGTATCTATGTGTAATAAACATTTTAAATTTAATATACCTCTCTCCCTTATTTTCATGATTGGTTAATATGTTAGATTAGGTTTCATTTACCCAAATACGAAAGCCTTCGGGTTACATTCGTTTAGTGTGCGTAATTAAGTTCAAAGAAACTCTATATGCTTCTGACATAGTAAATCACAAAATATTCTCGAATATAAATGACTATATATGCATTCATTCATTCAAAGCGAAGATTGATTCGAAAAGGGCTTCGTTGATTCATACAAAATTGCCACTTCAGCAAACATATTCACTTATACATATTCATTTTCATGTTTGCCAATGTTGTATGTCCTAATTGCATAACAGCGTAAAATGAATTCCATAAAATAATATTTAAAAGCTTTTGCTATAAAAGGTTTCTTTACGGAAAACAACATTACTTGAATAGCAAGGTGCACACTATTGCTGTAAATCTGATTATGTATGAATTTAAGATGACCTGTGTGTTGTAATCTTCTTGAATTTCTTGGAATATTCGTAAGAATCATGTTTCGTTGCTGGTAGAAGAGCCCTTTTTATCTCTTCACAACTCCGGTGCGATACTTAAAGTGCAAGGTTTGAAGAAGTCACGTTTCACTGAAAACACTCTCTCCCTTAACGAAGTCGTCGTGGTGCGAACACTTCGCATCGTCATGCGAGACGCGCATTAACTTTGTTTTCTTGCTTTGTTTCGAGTTGCAATGTTTTAAGTTTAGATTCTTGAGAGGTGAAACGCTTTATGCAAAGTGTTGTTATTAGTTTATTGGGTCCTTATTTTGCGTCCACATTTTTCTAAAAGAGATTGAATAACAAGCAAGATGTTTCATAACTTTAAAAATATCAGAACAAATAGTTTACTTATTCTTATACATTTTCTTGCGGGTTTTATTTTATAAAATGCTTATATTTTTCTTTATAAAAAGTTATGCTTGTTAAAAAAGGATAGTAGGATACAATTTCCATTAATGGAAAAGATGCATTTTTTAAAATTTGTCTGAAGAACGAGGTGACTCGATTTTATTCGTAAATTTTTAAATACCTGTGTGACACTATTTCGTTTTTCTTTCTAATTTTAACGGTTACCTGGGGGCCTGAATGGCCGAGTATCTAGCGCCACAGGTTTCGTGTTCGAAACTGGGTGGTGCGATGGCTGCTTGTAGTAATTCGGAATCCACTTGAAACCGTAAATCCCAGTCGAAGGTCCGTTGTGAGGGTAGTGTGATTCGCGTCCGTATCCTATCTTCAAGCGACAAGTGCCTCCTGGGTAGTGCTCAATGAGTGACAGCGGTGCAGCCCTTGCTGAGGGCATCAAGATGAGCTGTCTCTGTATTGCCCACTGCATTAGAACAACCTCATCAATTGTTCTGAAAATGTTCAACAATAAGAAATATTTATCAAATATAAAATTAAAATGAACTGTTGTATAAGAAAAGTTGCTGAAAGAAAAAACAAACAAATGGCATTATGACGCTAATGAACATCAGACGTCATGCTATAAATTGGTTCAGAAGTCTTAAAATACCTTTCTGATTTTCTTGAGGATGATGTTCTCCGTTGATTAGTTTCAATTCAAGTCGGACATTTGAAATAAAAATGACACGAAGAAGCATTTCAACACATACTCTGAGTAGGTCCATTGTTCGATACTCACAATGTGTCACTTGAAATAATCGACGGCTGACGCTCATCAATGTCAAGAGAGAAAACAAACAAAAAAAATAAAAATAAAAAAGAAGCATTTGTTTTCTTTATTTAAGTTCTTGCTTCCCTTTGACACGCGCAGATACAATTCCTTTCAACTGCATTGCTTAAAATATCAAAGTTTTGACATTCCTTATAAGTACGGGATTATAAATTTATATTTATATCGGGCGGATTTATTGAAAAATGAAAAAAAAAAAAAAAAAGAAATGTCTTGAAATATTTGAGAAAAAAACCTTCATTCTTAAAGATCTGAAGTTTCTAACATGAAACTTTGAACTTTAAAGATTCATTGGAATGACATTTATGAATCGAATGTTCGATTGAGATGTATGAATGTCAAAATGTGTTTCAAGAAAAATGTGTGTTTTTAATTTGTTGTCTTGAAATATTCAGAAAATGTGTCTGAAGTTATTACGAATTCCACAGAAACTTTTGAATTTAATTAAATTGTATGAATTTTAAATATTCAGTCACGACATTCGCAAAAATATAACAATAAATAAATGTAAGGGAAGTAAAAGATAAAAATAAAGACAATGGGGCCTATACTAAAAATATAAAAAGTAGGAAAAGTATTGCATTTTTTTTTGTATTTGCATTATAGATCTCCCAAATTTGGCCCAAAAGCAAAGTATGTTTTTTAAGCCTTCTTTTGCTGGACATTGTTAAATCGTCATTTTTTAAAATTTATAATAGAAATAGAAATGCCAACTTTCAGGGGCAGTTTCCCTCTTTTATTGGAAATAATTTCATCATCCATTATTTTAAGATAAGTCAACAGTGCCCTGTTGGGGCAAACGGGAAAAATACAAGGGAAAAATTCCATCTTTCGATTTGAGTTGGGGATTCAGCGTTCATGGGACAAACTTATTAACACATGCATAGGACCTGATAACCAAGTGGCTAGCGCCATGGTGCTGGGTGCCACAGGGTTCGAGTTCCCGATGGAGACATGGATGTGTGCAGTGGTTCATGCCACTCGCGTCCGTAGGGGGTAGTGCTACTCGCATCCATAGCCTATCCCTCCCCCAGCGTGCCCTCTGTGTAGCGCTAAAGGAGTAACGTTGGTGCAGCCCGTGCTTATGGCATAAAGATGAACTGTCTCTGTATTGCCAGCTGCATTAGAACAACAACGTAATAAGTACAATTTATTTCTTAGACTCTCACAAATTCGATTTTAATTTATTAAATAAACATTAAATATAGCCTAGATTTAACATTAGGTTAAATATAGCCTAGGTTTAATTTAACATTTTTTGATATCCAATTAAAAATAAATTTATCTCTCTCTGTACATTATATAAATATAAGAATATAACACATCCACATAAAAAATACAGATTTGGTTTGTCATTCTACGGCCATTTTAGTCTAATTAGATCGGAACCTACACTTTAACGTGGATTCCTAATTACTCACAAACATCCATTCCATCGCCAGGATTCGCCAATGAAGCCTGTGGTACCACAGGCCAGAGTTCTAGCCTATTGGCCATCAGGCCGCTACAAAAATACAGGAGAATTGGCAAGAAAAGGACTTTTTTATGACGTCGAGGTCTGCGTCATGTTGACCATGTCCCTATGAGTCGCCCAATGTGGGCTGTACCGATGAATGCTGTTGCACATTTAGCACTACTCAAGGGGCACGTGTAGCGGGAAGATATGTCTCTGACGCAAGTCACACTCCCCCCACAGCGTTCTACAGTCAAATAAAACCGGGACCTAGTGTTTAAAGTGGAATCCTAACCCCTACAAACATCCATGCAACCGCCCGGATCTCGAACCCGAAACCTGTGGGAGCGACTGCTTGTCGCTCAGCCATCAAACTCCTGCAAGAAAAGGACTAGAATAAAGTCCATTTTGCAAAAGAAAAGCCACTACCAGTATTTGTTATACACAAATTGCATAAAAAAAACTTTCATAGCATTCACAATACAACCTTAAAGTGACTCTCAAAAAAGTAGAAAAAAAAGGTAGAAATTGTTCAAGATTCATAGTGCCTCATATCTGACGCAGCGAAATATTTCTTAAGCAAGGTCATTTTTAATTTCAAAATTTTGATTTAATTTTTTAATTGCAATAAATATTTTATTTCATTAATTTAATATATTATATTTAAATCAATCGTGTTATATTAAGCTATATTTAGCCAATTTATATAATTTAAAGCAAATTTTTTAAAGTATGAAACCTTCATATCTGCAGCGATGTCAAAATCTTTTGCATTAATAATGCTTATTTTCCGCATCCAGTCAACGCCGGTTTACATGAAACATTATTATTGGTGAATTAATTCTAATCTTAACTAAGATTTATTATATATATTGATGCTCCTATTAATATTCCAATATTATTATTATATTAATAAATTATTTTAATTTTAAAGTATATGGTTGGTGCTGATTATAAATCAGTTTCCATAGAATTCTAAATGTGAAATCAAAAACAACAAAATCATGCATTGCTCTCATGTTTAATCAATAGATTAACTTGCAAAATTCTATACTAATTTAAAATACAAAATTCATCTTTTAAATAAAAAGATAATAAATATTATTACAACATTCCTTTTTTTATTTGCATTTTTTATTAATGCTCCTTTAATCTGAGTAGCTGTTTGTTTTTTCGCTTAATACATATTAATTATATTTTTGAATTATAAATCAGGCTATCAAAGTGAGTCTACGAAACCCTAATCTATTTTGGAATTTTAATAATGCATTTTTATAGTGTTCCTCAATTGCAGAGAAGGCTGATTTGAACACTAAAATATGAACCGTGTTACCATGGCAACTGCAGGGCCGATGTGTCAACACCTTCTATGAAAAGAGCGTAGAAAAAGAAAGATATCTTTATTGGAAGGAATTGTCTCCATTGACATATTAAATTAAAAAAAATAAAATATAGAAAGCAAATTTTGGATATCTAGAATATCTAGAGAAAAAACACAAAATTGAATGTTGATTTTGGCAGTATATCGGCTAATCAATAAAAGTAAGAAAAGGTTACAATTGCAATAGTCTTCAATTTGGAGAATATGCATAGACTGCACTGTCACAATGGATTGTTATTTCAGATACATGGACATATAGTACATATAGTAAATTGATCTAGTATATGTTTATAATAAAAAAATTAATGTGGCAAGCACTAAAAAAGTGACAAAAATACAATTAAATTGTAATGTAATTTCTACTAAATATTTTAACACATTATTATTGCTAAATATAATATAATAATTTAGTACAAAATAATATATTGATTGGTTTCAATATAATATAAGTTTTTATGACTTTTTATGATTTTGCAATTTTTTTGCAATTTCAAAATTAAAATTAAATAAGAATTTTAAAAAAAATCTTGTTCAATAAATGTTTCATTAGAATCTGTAATATCTAGTCTAATGAAAAAAAGTAGAAAAAAAAACAATATCTTAATATTCCAATTGGGCATTATTTCAACATTTCTGCATTTGGTTTGGTCTGTCGCTCTATGGTTATCTTGCGTACACGAGGACTAAGCAGACCGGGTTCCACATTTTAAAGTGGATTCCGAACTGCTACAAACATCCATGGCACCGCCAGGACAAGACCCTGAAGCCTGTGGTACCAAAGTGCAGAGCGCTAGCCACTCAGACATCCGGCTCCATCATTCTTAGACTAAATTCTAGTATTATAGAAGTTAGTGTTGTGAAGCAAATGTAAAGTGATAATAAAAACACTACAAGTAACCATGGCATCACCGGGACTCGAACCTCACACCAAGCGGCTATCAGGCTCCATTCATTAATTCATGATCATCATTATCGTGACAGTCCCCCTATGTTGGGCCAAGACCGTCAGCCTACTGGGAAATTTCGAGGCGACAGACATTTTCTTTTAACGGGGTAAGATTCTCAGCCCTTTGCCCAAGCTCTACAGCCATATTAGACTGAAATCTACTGTTTAACGGGGATTGCGAACGACTACAAACATCCATGGCACCACCGGGACTCGAAATCAAACCTGTGACTCGGATCGCCAGAGCGTTAGTCACTAGGCCGTCAGAGCCGACTATTTTACAGTTTCCAAAAATTAAAATCATTTATAAAAAAAACTTAATAAAGACTCAGTTTTATTAATCAATTTTCAAATTATAATAAACCAAATAGTAAATAATCATTATCTAATTATTTAACTAACACTAATCTTTACTTATAATTTTTCTCCTTTTTCCATACGTCAGTCAATTCGTTTATCCATTGCACAATGAATGCTCAGCAATTTGGATCATAGCACGAGAAAGTAATGTTTATTTAATCTTCGAGTTTTTCAATTCCTTCTATTAGCTCACACTCTCCCTATCTATATCTTGTTCAAATTTTCAATCGTTCATAAAATACTTTTTATTCATCCACTCAAGTTCAAATACATTTTTTTTGAACTTGTAGTGGATGACACTGGATGTTAGTACAGATTTTTTTTCAAATATTAATTCAGTAATTAAATTTAATGAATTAGTTTTATTTCTTTTTAAATTTAAGTTGCCTATATCTACCAATAGATGGCGCCAGATAAACTTAAAAAAATGAATGAAAATTATTTATAAACGACTTTCTGCAATAGAGTGAAAAAAAATAGGAATTAACTTTAAAAAAAAAATTTTTTTTATTACTTATTTATCTTTTTTTCATTGAAATCGTTAAAGGTATATAGTCTTTTTTAAGTAAAATCTTATTTTAAAAAAGACACATACATAGAATATAGAAAAAATTTAATTCCCGAACAAAATTCTTTAACAATAAAATTCATATTTGCATTGTAATTTTATTTAACGTAACTTGAAAATCCAAAAAAAATTTTAATGGCATGCATTTTACAAAGGGTTAATAAGATTCAAGCCTCATGAATTATTCAACAATTTGATGATTCATAATGTTTACGCAATTATACATTCATTGATTATCTAATTTTAATGAAATTGCGTTCATTTCACTCATGAGAATATATTGAATTCACACAGAACAAAATTGAAAAACCATTTTTTTTTAAATAGAGAAAAGGAAAAAAGTAACATTCCGTGCCTCCAATTGGATTCCTCCCAGCCTTATAAAAAAAACTGAAATTTGAAAACCAAACCTATTCAGTATCAGATTAATTTTGATAGGGGACAAATCAGATTATTATTGTGTAATAAATACAATGTAGAATATGAAAAGACTTTTAGTTTACGAACAATTGTAAAATTTGAATGAAAGAAATTTTATTAATTCTGAAAGATTAGTAACAAGAGAATAATTTCAAACGTAAAATTATTTCAAAAGCTTGAATTATAATAACGATTTCTATTGAGCGATTTTTTCATTTAAAATCCTGAAAAAACCATTTAAAGAATATGGTGACTCAAAGTGGAAAAATTATTTAAGTCTAACTTTTTATTAAAAAGATGATTGGAAAAGAAGGAAACTTAACAAAAAACAACAAATTCTAAAAATTCTTCTTCTTCGTCAAGATTCTTAAAATACTTAATACTTCAGAATTCTAAAAATTCTTAATACTTCAGAATTCTTAATTCTTTAGAATTCTTAATTCTTCAGAATTCTCAAAATTCTTCAGAATTCTCAAAATTCTTCAGAATTCTTAAAATTCTTCTTCTTCAGAATTCTCAATTCTTCAGAATTCTTAAAATTCTTCTTCTTCAGAATTCTCAATTCTTCAGAATTCTTAAAATTCTTCTTCTTCAGAATTCTCAATTCTTCAGAATTCTTAAAATTCTTCAGAATTCTTAAAATTCTTCAGTATTCTTAAAATTCTTCAGTATTCTTAAAATTCTTCTTATTCAGAATTCGTTTTAAGAATTCTTAAACTTCTTATTTTTGTTCATGAGTCGAATTAAAAAAACTAATTGGAAATTGATAAAATTAGCGCTTCAACACTAGCATTCGATCTATGATAAAATTGTAAGGAATATTAAAGACTTTCATTAAATCAATTAAAAAGATTTAATGTTACAGGAAAACAGGACTAAAGGAAAATCTATGAACACTCATCCAAAACAATTTAGCCATCATTTCATTTAAAACTATTAATCCTGAAAAATATTCTTCGTTATCAAAAAAGAAACAATAACAATCGTTTCAAGAAAGATATTATATGTAGTACATTAATTAATCAAAGTAAATAAAAAACATATAGAAATTTTTACATGGTAGACTTCTATACAAATATTTTTTAAGCATACAAAACAACTTACCTTGCTGATCTTCATCAACAATGTTAAGGCAAAATAATATTTCTTGTGGAATAGTTTGATGATTCTTATCAAACATTTTTAAACAAATATTCTTATTTTTGCAAGTTAATTTGTTTCGAAACCTCAACAATATTTAAGATAAATATAGGATACTCAAAATTTTCCAATAATGAAACTATTTTGAAGCAATCGCATTTGTTAGAATTCCAGCAAAACTAACGATAAATATTTTAAAAAAATATTTTTCGATGCAAGTTTTAAAATTACGAATCGTATAATTCAGTATCGTATCAAATAAAATAAAACATTTTTGCTGGACAGCTAATTAATATATCAGTGAGTTATTGTTTACAAAAATAAATGTAACTTTAAAACAATAATTACTTAAAATAATTACAAATGAAATGAATTATTTTTAATTGTAATAATCTTCGAATAAACTATTTAAATGTTGCCAGATTTGCTTTACTCTTCCAAAAATTTAAAATTCAAGAATAAAGCTGTTTAAATAATATGATTCAATTATTATTTAAATCAAATGATTCAATATATGTTATTTATAAGTTTTTATAATGATTCAATTTATAATTCAATTAATTTATAATTTATATTTATAATTTATACTTTTATTATTAATAATTTATAAGGATTCAATTTATTTAAATTTATTATAAATAAAAGATTTCAATTATTTTTTTTTTATTCTTATCAAACGTTTTCATTTACTCTATTTAAATTGTTATAATTATTTACGTCATGCAGACGATTTTGAAACGATACGATTTACAGAACTTTTAATCGTTCAATAAATCGTATCAAATATAATCGAAAAAAAATTGTTTGAATTTTAAAAAATAAAATATTTTTATTTTATTATTATATTTAAATTTTGTAAAATATAAAAAAATACGGTATAAAATTTATATATAAATTGTATAATATAAAAATATTTTTTACATTTGTTGAAATGTTCATTTTAGTATCAAAATTATATTTTCATTTTGAATTATGCGTGACCTATTACTTTACAGACTATTTAATTCACGTATGGCAACATGTCAATATAAATTAATGGAATTCTAAAAATTATTAGCTTTTTCAACTGGAGATTTTGAACTGGTGTTTATTCACGCTACGGATAAAAATTAATCTTTGAATTATAAAGTTAAGTACAGCGTATTTATTGTGTGACAAAAAAGAAGAAAATAACTTTTTTATTCTAGTGTTAAAATTTGTTTATTAAAAAACTTCTTTACTATTTTTAATAGAACTTTGAAACGTCTGTCTTCAAACATCTGCATTTTTTTTATTTCCATATTGGGTAAGTTGCAACATTTTTTTTATTAGGAATTATTAAAATATTTGGTCTATAAAGGATGATTTTTATGTATAGTCAGTTATTTAGACATGTGGGAAATTTAATTTCATTTAAAAAATAATTTTCTTCCCGAAAAGTTCTAAGCAATCTGTTAAACGATAGGAAATGAAGGCCTAGAAACCAAATTCAGATGTTTAGGATATTCAAAAATAAATAGGACGTCATATCTATCTCTTCCTAAGACAATCTGCTGAAATAAACAATGCAAATAAATTAATGAACTATTATTATAAATGAATAATTATTATTATTATAAATGAATAATTATTTTTTTTAGTTCATAAAATAAAATCAAATAGAACTGTGATTGAATGATGATAAAGTTTAAAAGAAATTTGAAAATTATGTTTATCATTAAGTCATTACGTGCACTTAATTATTCTAACGAAACTCTTATTTTTATTTTCTCTAATTCATTTTTTTTTTTTTGAAAGAAAGTTAATTAAAAAATTCTTTACAATTTGGCAACAAAAAAAATTTAAAACCCATTGAAGAATTCAGTTGTGTAAATTAATTCGAAGTATTTATTGTGTTTTCCATAACGAAAAACCAAAACAAAAGAAAGAAAATTAACAATTTTATTCTTATAATGTACGAATTGTTAGTTTAATTTTTTTTTTAATATGCTATTCCCGTGTATGAATTCTTATATAAAAGCACAATATTTTGAGGATATTAATGCAATTTATTTTAAAGCACATTTGAAATAAATGACTTCTGATAACTTGGAAGAATTTCTAACTGAACCTGAAGTTCATGTTTGGGGGAATTATTTTATTTTTAGAAATATTGATGTTGAATCATTTTTTTGAATTCCATTTTCTGTTCAATGATTTCTGCGATGTATGATTCTTATAAATAATTCAGCAGAAAATGACAACTTCGTGTATTATTACTTGCTCTACAATTTCTTAATTTATCTTGCGATTGACAAGCAGTAAAAATGATGAAAAAACGACATTTTTTTTTTAATGTTTTGTAAATTTAATTTTTTTTATATTTAAAAATTGAATTTTTTTAAAAGTTTTTATTAATAAAGAAATTGCATTTAATGTTATGAAATGGAGTAGAAATAGCAGGAAAATTTAAAAAAATTGAAATTTGTTTAACATTACATTAATACGTACACTTAATTATTATAACGGCATTCTAATTTTAACTTTTTCCAAGTAATATTCTTATTTTAATACGAAAAAATATTCTCACTTTATTCTATTGGTATTCTTATTTTTATTTTATTCTGATGATATTCTTATTTTTTAATTATAAATTAGTTTGTACATAAATTTATAGTTTAAAAAATATTAAGAATATCATCAGAATAAAATAAAAGGACCGATTTTAACAGAATATCATCAGATTATATTTTAAAGGACATACATTTATAATTTAAATTAATTATAAATTTATATCCATTGTAATGTAAATTTTTCAAGCGAGTGCATTAGTGAATTTACAACAGGTTTAAAGGAAAGTGGCAAGAATGATTGTGATTGATGGGTCCTTTAAAAAATGCCATCTATGCGAAGACATTTGATCTGCTTGCGAAGATAAGTTGGATGGTTATCGAAGGAAACGTTGTAAACATGAATGCACTCTAAATTTCGTGACGGCTTAATCCAGCTTTAAAATATCTTTTTGTTCTTTATTCTAAAACAATTTCTTCACTTCACTCTAACTTGTTATTTATTTTGATAATTTAATAATTATTTTTATAAATAATTTTTTAATAATTATTAAAATATTAAATTTAATAATTATTTTGATATTTTGTTTACTCATATAGTTTATTTGTGCAGATCTTGACACCTGTTAGTCGCTATTTTTGGGTTGGCAGATTTAACCAATTCCACAGTTGGAAGAATGTGTTTCGTCTGAAATATTATGTCTGTAATAACATGTTAATGGTTGTTTAAAATTTCTACATTATTTAGTAAAATATCTAATCTTTGACTAACTTTGTATGAAACAAAATGTTTTCTTTGAAATTGGGGTGTAACAACGAAACATTGTTTTTCATTTCTAAAAAGTAGTGTTTTTTGGATCATTTTAAAGCTCAAATTTTTGCAATCCTATTAGAAATACATTTAAAGAATGACCAAAAACTGTATAGAAAGTTCATGAGCTTCAAGAATATTTGTTGGCAACTAGCCTATTACTACGGTTAATATCTGAGAGTTTGTGAATCGGATACAGTTGCACTTATGTTAAATAGATAATCACAATAAAACGTAACTATTTTCATGCAGTTTCTTATTTAACCGGCAGACTAATATGCGAAATGAAATATAAGTATGGTACGTATGTTTGTTTTGAAAGAATCGATTTCAATGTACACAATGTATTACATACAACGTACAATGTATGCGTTTTACATAGTACTCGTATGCATTGTACATTTTATACGTTGCATATAGTACATTTTATACAATGTACGCAATGTAGTGTGTACAATGTACGCAATGTAGTGTGT
>BPLQ01013572.1:0-10091 GCA_021605075.1 Caerostris darwini | reverse complement strand
TGACCTATTCTTGAGAATATAGAACTGATAGTGCCTGTTTTATGGATGAGTTCACAAAATAATTAAATTATATTCTGCGAACTCGCGATGTGTTCGCATCTTGGAACATCTAATATAACAAGTTGTAATATGAATATAAAAATGTCTATAATGGGTCTAAATCTAATGGGGGGGATATATAATTGAATAGGCGGCCCGCGGAGTTAAGATTCATTTCCAAAGTGGCCTGCAAGATCATTTGGTCTGGCCACCTCTGTAAATACCATTACAATACCCTAACCAGTAAATGCCATTACAAAATAGTAAACAGCATAAATGTAATGAATACCATTTTTACAGGTATCCTTTATTTAACGATGAAGGTAAATTAATCGATAAAGGATTTGATTACAAATAAAGGAACTAGTATCCTCGATTCAATGACAGTGTATGAAACTAGTGAGTAAACGGGATCGAGTCCGATGGAGGCATGTGTTGCCCTCACAACCTTGAAAACAAAGGAAAGGCGACTCAATGATAATAAATAGGCATATTTAAATAAGCAGGTAACGTGTATAGGCAATATTCAATGATGGCAATTTCCGCTGAATTGTTAGATATGTAGCAGATTGAGATTTACATAGAGTGCACTTTACAGATACATCTATTCTCTGCGCACTGCTTACTGCATCTTTATTCTGTCATTGTCGGTAACACACTTTTCGGGTTCGAGTCCCAGCGATAGGAAACCTGGTTATTTAATACCATCAAGCTTCCAAATATCTGCATTCTATGACGTGGAATTTTAGCATCCTTTGGAAACACGCCTATACTTGTACCAGAAAGTAATATAATATTTCTGAGGCTTAATCTCTGAGCAAAAGATGTTGACAGATCTGTATCTGTATTTAGTATATTCAAAAATTTTAGACAAATTTGATTCTGTATTTAGCATTTTATTTAAATACAGATACAAATCTGTCTACACTTTTTGGATCTGTCAACAAATAAAATACACACACACACACAAAAAAAAAAAAAAAATCACTGTACAAAACCAAAAAATATTTTATGAAATTTCGAAAAAAAAGAATTTTTTTCTGTGCATTCCTTAATTTTTTTATTGGGGGCGTAACGCAAAATAAAAATAGTAAACGACGTAATATTTCAAAAAAATGTTTTATTTTTTATAGAAAGATTTGTATGTAAAAAGTAAATGTTTAGTGTTTTAAACAATAGCATACAGAAAATTGCAGTTTGCAAAATAAACTACAAAAATTTCAAATGGTCATGCAATACCTTCTTTTAATTCTGCAGCACTTTGATGCCAAATTTCAGTGATGAGTTCCATATAAATAAAACCCGGACATCCATGTTGCGTTATACGAACTGGTCAGTGAACAAAGTAAGCACTCCAGGTCCTGTTTCGACATAAATCTCCACAGTCGGTTCGCCATGGGTAGAAGCAAGTTGACGAGCGGCCAATCCAACAAACTTTCCGAGAATATCATAGCAGCATGTCTAGGTGCGAACACCACCACGGGATCCTTTTCATCCATTCTAGACAAGCATAAACGCATTGCACAGGCATTAGTTAAATTTGAGTTGGCGATTTTTGTGACAATTCTTTTTTGTTCACTAACTGAAACTAAAAAATGAGACGTATACTATAATTGTCTTTGAATTGACCATGGAGTTGGACGAGAAGGCTGCTGCAAACCACTGGTGATTGCTAGAGATTCAAAAGATCTACAATTATGTATCGCGGCATACTTACGCTAGTCATGCATCCAATAGGTGCAGATCAAATAGCCCAATGCAGCTCTTTTCAAAAGCATGCCAGGTGAACCTCTTATCGGCAATCTCATGACCTCTTCCTCCAGAAAACGCAGGGATGCAAATTGAAGATGCATTGTCGGGGGGGGGGGCGTCTTTTCTTCGATGAGTCCTTGGGCAGTTTTTACTTCGTCGATAGTACCTCCACTGAAAACTACTCGCATCGCCAAAATCTGTTTTTAGAATGTCTGAGTGATCCATAAACCACTTGCAAATTAGTGTCACCGTTGATTTCAGTACAAAAATCAAATCTGGTTTTAACTTTTCAGGCATTCTTAAAACGTTAATTTTTTGTTTTGCTCTTCCAACCATTCATAAAATGATGCTAGGTAACGACAATAAGTGTTTTTATATTATCCGTTCATATCCGTTTGATTGCATAGTGTAACTGCGATTTTCTTGTATGCCATATGTTGAAAAGACGGGACGAAGAACACATTCGTAATGCTTTTTGTTTTGAAACTTATAATCTTTGTCCAACTGACGTTTATTTACGAGGGAAAATTTGGTTATAAATCTAGATATCTGGTCTTGAAACAATGTCTCTCCATTAAGTACTAAGTTGTATCAGCATATTCGTAACGCTTATTGTTTTGAAATTTATAATCTTTGTCCAACTGACGTTTATTTATGAGGAAAAACTACACCCAGCGAAGACATAGAGCCCAAATTAATCATCTTACAACAATTTGTTTGTAAATACCATTCTGCTGCAATTATTGTCTGCGGTGATTTCAATGCAAAGTCTAGATTGTGGGGCAGACGAGACCTTGATGCTAGAGGCCAAGCGGTACTTGATGATTTTTGTACATTTAATGATTTTTATGTCCAAAATGAACCCAGACTCTCCTCCTACATTTTGCTCCACGAGAGGAGAGAGCTGGATTGATTTAGTTCTCATCAAAAATATTGTTGACGACTATAATATATTGGTACTAGATGAAATCGGCAACAGTGATCATAATATGATCACTGTTGAATGGAAAATAATAAATGAAAAAGTGGAAAATTACAAAATTAATATCAAAAACTGAACTGGATGAAACTCAAAATTAATATCTCTCAGCTTTTAAATAGTAATCAAAATGGTTTGGAATTTGGAGACACTGAAAAATTAAATCTATATATATGAGAGATCCAGAACTCTATTTACAATATGATGTCCAGACTAAACAATAGCAATTTTAAAAGGAAAAAAAAGAATGCTATTTGGTGGACGCCTGGGCTTAGAGCACTTAGATATAAGGTAAGGGCAACTAGGCGCCTCTACCAAAGGGAGACTGATCCTATCAGCTGGAATATTAAAAAACTTAAGTTCAAAGAGATTCAAGCTAAATATAAAAAAACTATTTTATTTCAAAAAAGGGAGTGTTTTAAAAGTTTTGTAAGTGGCTTAGTTACAAATAATATATATGGAAGGAATTTTAAGATTTTTACTAACAAAATAATCAATAGCAAAGTATATAAACCAATCATCAGTAATATTGACACCACTGGCATTACAATTAAAAACACAATACAGGCCATTTTAGAATATCATTTTCCATGGAGAACTTACTCAGAACAGGTCTCCCCAATTCCGCTTAATCGTGATGATTTTATCGCACTTGAACAACTTGAAAGTGAGAGTGCCTTGCTAAAATTGAAGCCTCATAAAGCCCCTGGTATTGACCTCATACCAAACGAGGTGATAAAAGAAATGTACCTTGCAAATAAGACAGGGTTCACAAGTTTTTTCAATACTTTGCTATCAAATGCAAATTTTCCTAAGGCATGGAAACTTGCGATTATTACACTCATCCCTAAGCCTAACAAGGACTGTTCGTCTACCTTGCATTATAGACTTATATGCCTCTTGCCCACTTGGGGAAAATTATTGGATAAGATCATCTCCAATCGTATTTCATATTTGGAATCAAAAAGATATTTTAGTGACAAACAATACGGATTCAGAAAGAATAGATCTACAATCACTGCACTTCAAAGCATTAAAAATTATGTCGATCAAGCAAACTCAGTGGAAAATATGGTGTCTGGTGTCTTTGGATTTTAAAAATGCGTTCAACTCCGTAAATTGGTATCTGATAAAAAGGAAGATTATTGACCTTCGTATTCCCTCCTATCTTGTCAATATTTTGTTAAACTTTTTGAATGAAAGAACCATTTAAAATGGAAGTACCAATATGCAATACAATGTGGGTGTTCCACAGGGATCCTGTTTGGGCCCTCTTCTGTGGAAGATCTTCATAAATGATCTATTAGAAATCAATCTCGGTGAAAATATAATTATTCAGGCCTTCGCCGATGACGTTGTAATATTAATGAAAGACGGAGCATGTTATTTAAAAATAGTAGTCTCCGACCTTTAGGAGAAATTATACACTGGACCCATTTAAATTACCTAAATATGAATTTTGACAAAAGCAATTTCACTATCATCTCTAAAACTAAATTTACACATATTACTATGATAAAAATTAATAACTGTAGAATCGCTTATAAAAAAGAACTTAAGTATCTTGGGGTTATCCTGGATAATAAACTAACATGGAATCCACACTTAAATTATATAAAGATAAGATCAATAATATTCAACATAAACTAAACAGACTGTGTAGAGTCACATGGGGACTTACTCCCCAGGTTAAAAAGGACATCTACTTAAAAATCATAGAAAAGATTATCACTTATGGTTTCCAGATATGGTACAGGGGTACCGTTAAACAAAATATAAAACTTAGGCAACTCCAGAGGATTGCCTTAATAAATATCACTAAAACTTATAAAACTGTTTCTACTGATACCCTGGAAATCCTTGCCGGCATACCCCCAATCGACACTAAACTTAGAAATCTTATGAATATATATGATTTGGAAACCTTGAATAAAAACTTTCAATATCTCCACTGATGTTCTGGAAAGGAATCTGGTGAGTGGCCCGCCTTGGGAGACATTCAGCTTTGTCTGGAGAATGTACACTGGCAGTTATCTTGACACAATCTACAGAGATGGTTCTAAGAGGGATGGTAAAGCAGGATATGCCTACGTGCACTATAGAGACGGCCACACAGAGCTGCTGGCAATTAACTGCTCTGTGGATTATATTATACAAAATAACTTTAAGAATATTACCACTGTGTCAGATTCACGACCCGTCTTAGAGGCCCTCGCAAACCTAAACAATGACAACTACTATGTTCATTCCCTAAAAAATAAAATTAAACAGTATAAGAATATCATCTTTGAAGGGATTAAGGCGCACAAAGGTTATACTGGTAATGAGCGTGTCGACATGTATGCTAAACAAGCTACGGAAAGGAACTGGATCGATATCAAGATAAGATACTCTAATGCTCAAATTAAAAAGTTAATTAACCAAGCTATCCAAGATGAATGGCAGGCTGAATGGAATTTTTTCCATCAAGGCGCGGCCACTTTTTCATATCATGCCCAAAGTTAGTTTTAATAGGCTCCATAGGGATTTCTTTTTAAATCAAATCTTAACCTCACATGCCGCAATGGCCACATATCAAAATAGATTCTTTGGCAAGTCTGCAATGTGCCCTTGTGGTGAGTCAGATGAAGATGTTAAATATATGATCTTTGTTTGTGGGATTTGGAAAGAAACGAGGAAATTGGGTTTTCCCGTAAATTATCAATCCTATTCACTTGGTGCCCTTTTAAAAATTAACAAAGCTAAACTTGCAATTCGCAACATTATGGAAAAAAGATATATACAGTCAATTGAAAATCTGTAAAACGACTAGATCCTGATTTTTTCATTTTGTTTTGTTTTGTGTTACAGGGAAAAAAAATCGTTGCTCCCTGAGTTGGAGTTTTGTTGTTGTTCGGTTTTGGTTCTTCGTTGGATTATGTTGGAATAGGACAACTTCTGGGAGGTTGTCCTGTTTTTCTTCTCCTTTCTTTTCTTTTTTTTTTCTGTTTTATTTTAGGGTGAAATTCTACCCTTTGTTTTATTTTGTTGGATCTTCCAGTCAGAGAGGATTTATTAAGTTGCATGTTTCAACTAGAAGGGTTGATGTTTGGTTATGGACAGCAAATTGTTGCCTAGTTTTGTTAAATTTTGTTTACTTTGTACAGAGCGGGCTTGCTATCGCGATACACTCTGATGTTCCCGATGCATCTCGAGAGCAGGTCGGATCAAATTTTGACTTATCTTGATTTATAACTGAGTTTTTCCTCATATCTTGTCTTGAAACAATATGTCTCTCTAGGAAGTAAACGGTTGTATCAGCATATTAGTAATGCCTTTTGGTTTTGAAACTTATAATCTTTGTCCAACTGACGTTTATTGATGAGGAAAAACTCAGTTATAAATCTAGATATGTGATTATGAAAGTAAATACTCTTACAAGTACCATTATTATTTAAAAATTTTCATATTCCATAAAATGAACTCGTGCCACCAAATGGCAACACTTTAATTGCCCAAATTGACGAATAAGTCGATAAGTATAAAACAATTCATGACGAGCAACTCCCAGAGGACAGGGACGATACTACAATTCTTTGTATCCTGAAACATGAATGGACCGCAAAGAAGGAATGAATCTGTGTGTTCAATGCTGCCAGATAATGGACATTCGAGTAAATACGTTAGAAGGGGATAAATAGACTTCAGCCTGATTTTTTTTGTGGGCAAAGACTGGCTTTGTGCTGCTCTTTTTTTCCTGAATATTCCGACTCGGAATAGGTTGGGTACTGTTCGTTTGTATGTATTGTCTGTATTAATGATGGAACATTGTTATTGAATTTCGATTAACTCTTGCATGATACTTCATGAGAAACATCACTAATAAAAGAAAGGCTTATGGCCAGTGTAAAGATTATAGAATAGGTTTATTAAACAGTAAATACCATAAATATAAAAAAAAAATAATTTTATTAAGAATATCATTATTTTATTGATGGAGTAAATAAATAAACGGCAAGTGTGCGGAACTAGTGAGTAAACGGGTTCGAGTCCAATGAACGCATGTAAAATACCTTCTAATTTTGATCTTATAGTCACGATTTCTATGACAACCTCCAAATTGAAATGGTGAAATTTATCTCAAATTTGAGACCGTTGGTTTTCCTTTGGCAGTTACTTCATGATAATGATTTAATGGATTACGGAGTGCTTTGCCCGTAGGGGCCCACAGCTCCTGTCTGGAATGAGAGAGCATTGAAAAATATAGAGCATAGCTATTTATAAGTAATGGTCCCGTCTATAAGGGGCGCGGTTAGTGCTATTGGGTAGTGAGGAAGAGGAGCTTACTACCTTGGGCTTGTTTATACCGTTGCTTGGTTTAGAAGGGTTGAAAACATCTTCCTTTTTTTATCTTGGCTGTTGCTGTTTTGGAGTTTGTCGTAGAGAGAATCAATTTCGCCCATCGGTTGAAATAGGGTTGAAAATTCTTTTACAATGTACATAATCTTGGTTAGGGATTATGATTCTCCGCATTAGTAGGGATGATTCTTTGTGTGTTTTCAGGTTGAGTTGGGGAGATCTTCCGGTGTTGATTCTTGAGTGTGTCAGCGAAAGAGATCCGCTCATCTATGAGGTTGGAAGAGAATCTTTTTGATGGAGCTTCAGTGCTTGACAGAGTCTTCCGTGTGGCCTTTGGGAACATGGCGCAGCCTTTCCAGGAGGCTAGGTGACCCCGCTTTGCACAGTTTATACGTGTGGGGGATTCAATGAGCCCAATGATAGGGCAATTCTTCATAAAATGGGGGCCTCTACATTTGAGACATCTTGGCTTTGATCCCCAGTTTGAACTCCCATGGTGAAATTTATTGAAATTATAGCACTGTGTTGCCCAGGATTTTTAATCAATGGTTCCATCTTTACCTTAAGATAAAGGAGGCAGTTGAGGTCATAGATTTTGCAGTTTTCTTTGAATCTGGGCAGGGTAAGTTGCCAAACAGGAATGGGGGCTTTCGCTCTTGATTTAAACTGAATAACTTTGATGTTCGGAAATATCTCCTTTAATTCATCTTCAATCTCCTAAGAAGAGGTAACCCTTTCAGCACCACCTTGAGTGACCTCATCGATTTGGGGGTAGTTTTGTAGAAATTCATTATTTTCGAGATAAGTTATGAGATCTTGGTAGGATTGATTGTCAAGTGCAGTACACTTGAGGTGCTTTGGAGCCAATTTTAGGATGAATCGTTTGCCAAATTCAGATCCGATAAGATTTGTGATGTCCTTGACATTTTGGTCTTCAATGTTGACCATGACTGGATGCATTTTGTTTTGAGTGGTGGGTGAATCATCAGTCTGCATGTCTGCGGCTTGATCAAGTGGAGTGAAGGAGTTCACAACAGGAATTTCAGGAACCTGGTTTAAAGTTCCCGGTTTTTTGGTGGTGTGCCTTTTCAATGGAGAAAGGAATTTCTCATTAAAGTTTTTGCATACCGTACGTTAGTTACCGTAGGACGTCCGTTAGCTTTTTCTCCCTAGCGCGCATGCTTATAGGAAACATAATTTCCTATGAGCATGCGCGCTAGGGAGAAAAAGCTAACGGACGTCCTACGGTAACTAACGTACGGTACACAAAAACTCTCTATTATCTTTATCATTTCCAGTAAGGGAAACAGTCTCATCTGTCTCGTTCTCATCAAGAGTGAGAGGTCTATCTTCTGCAGTAGCTGCATATTTAGCAGGAAGATCTAATAACCTTGGACACGGTACAGGAGGTCTTTTACATTGGGAACAACAAGTACCCACAAGTGTAGCTGCTCAGCCATCCATTTTTCATATTAATTCAAATCTTTGGGGAGATCAAGGATGTTGTAATCAAAATTTATCTTGACTGAGTTACCAACCATCTGATGAGTAGAAAGGATTTTTTCTTCAGCACCTAGAATGTGTTTACAAATTTCATGCTCTTTGAATAATATCCTGGAGATGTTGAGGCAAGTCAAAAGCTGGGATGTCATTTTTTAAGGCATTAAACATAGTGTCTCGTATGATGGAGAGTTACTTAAGTTTAGCGGAATATTCTTCGCAATCCATTTGGCTCTGAGAAGAGCCGTTTTCCGAGTTACCTCCCTGGAAGGTGTAACCGGTAACTTGTTTTTCCACTTCGCTCTTTGAAACGTTAAGCGCTTTTCTTTCTTCTTCTTTACCTGACGTAGGTGTCCTATGACATGTGCTGGGGAACCAGAATCAGCCATCCTGTTTCGTTGGAAATTCAAGAGTTTTTTTCAGTCTTCATATAGATAACTCTTAATTTCCCTCCTTTTAATGAATAAACAGGGTTTCCCTTAATAATCCATTTTCATAACAATAATCATTATTTTTTAAATGTCCATCTGTAAATAATGCTGTGTGTCTGGGCAGTTACAGCTGGCATGATGGAAATTGTGGCAATTAAAACAATGTGCATTTATGTTTTGTATCTTCAAAAGTTTCACCTTGATGATTAAACAGAACTTGAATTTTGAAAATATCTTCAATATTAACTGGTCTTCTTAGCTCAATTAAAAATATTGATAATGGTTCATTGGAAAGATTTCTATGAAGTAAGACTTAATTATTATTTTTAAATCCACCATTTATCAGATAAGTTTTGAATTCTTCGTTATCAATACCTAGACTTTTAGTACTTTTCGGAAGTCCCTCTTTCTTGTATTTAATGACAGGGAATTTATATTTATTCATATATTCTGAAAAACAGAAGTGATGTTGTGGTGATAATCCTTGATTTATTGATATATATTTAGATAGTTTGGCCATTATTTATGGGAATTGTTCGTAAATCTCATAGTGGGACCAAAGTATATATTATATGAGTTAGCAAAATGTTTTTGTCTCGTGAAGTTTGTACGAGAAATGAGAGTATAAGGAAAGGGATCACAACCGTAGGATTTTTTAAAAACATTTTTTATCCAGATGTACCGACAGCTGGTTAACCAGATCCAATCACAGGTTTTTTTTTCGAGCGAGCATGCTCCAAAACATATTTAAATATGCATTTTGAACAAAAACTGTAATTGGAAATACATAAAATATGGGGCAGATTTTAATAAATGATGATATTTCATGCTTATTTCCAAAATATTTCAAAGTTGTTGCTATTTTTCCATTTATTTTTTGTCATTCTTTGAAAAGCGAACATTCGAACATTTCTTTAAGAATATCCGTGCTTTGTAAAATCTTTCTGTAACTGTATTTTCTTAATGAAGGAAAATTAAAATCATTAGTTCTTGTTATAAATTACAGAAAGCATCATTTCGAAGTACTATAAGTTACGGAAGAAAATAACAAG
>BPLQ01013567.1:0-229444 GCA_021605075.1 Caerostris darwini | reverse complement strand
GCATCAAAGACAACTGTCTAAGCATTTGCCAGCTGCATTAGAACAAAAAATATATATAAAAATTCTTTCTTGGTTTTTAGGTTGTGAATTATTGTATGCATTCTAAATAAAAGTTTGTTTTATAAAAATTTATTATTATTATTTTTATGAATGTACGTTTTTTATATTCGTCTTCTGAATGTCATATTACAATTCATTACTATATATTAATTTTTATATATATTATCATATGTAGTAATTTTTTTTATTATTTAAAAAGTGTTTGCTTTAAATAACTTATATTTCAGAATATATTTGCCAATATGTATATAAGATGAAGAGTGCGTTTCTTCTTCAAAAAGTTTACCCATCGTTCAAAAACGGTATATATGCCGAACTAAAAAAGTATTCTGTAGCGTTCAAACATTTCGCCATGTAGGAGAAAATATAAAATGCTAAAAAAAAATCGCCATTATTAGATTTTCCGTTTTGGCGACGACGTAACAAATTGATAATATAAAATAAATTCGAAAATAAAATAAGTCATTTCTATTGAGTTAATGTTTTTGAAGTTGAGAAGTGCTGCTGAATTCACGCTGAATTTGTAAATATCTCAATTTGTCCAACAATTACCGTTTATTTTTTTTTCTGGTAATATTTTTAAATTATATATTTTTTTCAGCTTTAATATTCTACTTGGGTAAGTTATTTATATCTTTACATAATATTTTTCTTTGTTCACGCACTGCTTTAAATTTTTGCAAGCTGTTAGATTTCATGTAATTCAAAAAGGTTTAACATTTTGAGTGGGTGCATCTTTAGAACTTTATATGGCGGATATTGCTTTCAGTTTCCGAAGCTGGAGGATTGGTAGATAAGTTTGTGCTGCAGGCTCAGACGTATTACCTACACGAATTAAACGGGATTTACAATATTGTGACGCACACCCACAAAAGTGTGGTTTGAACATTTATCAACAACGGAGCCACTCTTGGACTACATGGTGAAGGTTCACGAATTCTACTTTCAGTCAGTTTGTAATTTTCGTAATTCCTTGGCCCCGCAGGGGCCTAACTCCTGTCTGCAAAATAGGAAGCATGATAGGTAAAGTCCATGAAATGAAAGTCAAAGCAGCAAGTGACCAAGGTCTGTCCCAGTTCAAAGTAAGTAAGTAAGTAAGTAAGTAAGTTAGCAGTTTTCTTTCTAATGCAGCTGGCACTTAGACAGCTTGGTCTTGGATGCCTTAAGGCAAACGCTGCACAGACGTACTCACTTTGCATTACCCAGGGGGCGCGTGTAACTTGAAGATAAGCCACGGACGCGGAGTAACAATGCCACCGCAACGCTCTACGATCCTATTAGACCCGGACCTACTTTTTAAAGTGGATTTCGAACCACTACAAATAACCATGGCACCGCCGGGACTCGAACCCGAAACCTGTGGTGCCGAGCGCCAGAGCGCTAGCCACTCGGCCATTCAGGCCCCCGGGAAAAAAATATATAAATATAGATATTTTTAATAGTATAATTATATAAAAAGAGAGCTTTTAAAATAAAGTAAAAATAAAAAGCAAAAATCAATTAAGAATACACCGCAGAATGGAGTTACAGCTGCTAGAAAGGATGACTAAAGGAACAGGTCAGGGTCTAAATTTCCGTACGAATTCTACTTCTAAGTCTCAATAACACGATACAAATCACGTGGGTATCGAACGGAACAGTTAGAAGAGTTTTTAGACACTCGTTTCCAGATGTGCGACGAGGACGGGGTACCAGTTAACTCGTTCTTAAAATGTGTTTTGCCAGAAGTGTGATTTGAATCCTGAGTTTCAGACTTAGTAGAGTACAGCTCTAATGAAGATCTTCATTTAAATTGATTGTGATATTCATACAAATAACATTCGACCATACTGAGAGAGCTTTCTTTATCATATTTGAAGTTCCTAGTGAAACTATGCCTAAAGGCTCTTAGAATACTAAAGGATAACCTATCGTCAAAAGTCATTATTTTAAATTATGTTGAATACACATTCGGGAATTTAACTTGTTGCTTGCCGTCAAGTTACCCCAAATTTTAGCTTTGTTGAAGCCTTGAGAGGCACAAATGTACCCGTATCCCCTTTGTCTGTACCTGGAAATGAGTTTCAGCCATTACTCAATGAATTTACTGCTGATATACTTTTCATAGTAAAGAAGTTTGTCACAAAATTTTCTAATTAAAATATTGGGATTATCTTTGAAACCCTAAAAGCTTAAAAATATTAAAAACCCCATTTATAAATTATAGACCTTTAGTAATTGTCGAACATTTAATTCTACTGAATGATGGTCCTGCTCATCATCATTGTTGAATAAAGATGTCGAGTGCCTGAACGCGAAGTGTTCATCTACTCAATGGTATGTGAAGGCAGTAGGAAAGAAAAGTCATGATAAATAGATAATAGTAATCGTATGAAACCTGCTCATTTCTTATATTCTGCTAGTATTTTTATTATTATTTTTCAAATTTTAAATAATTACTTTATTTATTTCATTTACTTTTTTTTTCAATTTTTATTATTATGAAAATTTTTATATTCCTAATTATTCTTATTTTTTATTTAATATTTTCTACTTTTATTTTAATTATTTAATTAATTAATTAATTTTAAAAAATAAATTAAGATTGTCTTACTTTTGGTCCCATCCCATTGTAATAAGTTTCCTTCATTGCAAGGTAGAAGCTGGTGGCTGCTTTTCCGTCAAATAGATTTGCTCACCTGCAAACAATAAACATCTAGTAATGTCAAATAATTTTCATAAAACAAATAAATTTCATCAAATATATTTTTTTCATAAACTTAAGAAATATAAACTAAATAAATTAAAGCATTCTGTATCTGGTGATTTAACGTTTGCGGCCGGATAAAGAAAAAATACCTAGGTTAAATTCAAGATTAGCGTATTAGAATATATGTTGAAAAGTTCTACAAATTCTCGGCTTATATGTTTTATTATTTCGTTCATGTTCAAATTGTTAATTTGGATGTTTTTAATATCTCAACTAAGGGAAGAAAAAAAAAAAAAAAAGCGATTTTAAAATAAAACTATCGTCGTTGCCACTGAATCAAAGCTACGTAATAAATTCAATAGTTACAAAAAAATCTGGCATCAAAGTTTACGAAAGTTTTATACGAGAAAGAGCTGATCAAATTGGTTACCCTAAAGCCGAAGCTATCTGAGTAAAATATTATATTACTGGACTAAATAAATCTAAGTTAAACAATGGTAAATATTATATTTTATCATGGTTTCAATCTCTTTAATTAAGAAATATTTGTTTAATCGAATCATTTGTGTAATAATTAACACGATGAAAGAAGATTTAAAATTCTGATGTGTGGCCATGTGCCGTGTTGCTATTTCAAAAAAATTTTTAAATACCTTTTTTTAAAAAATTTGTATTATACGATTGAATACTGTCTTGTTTTAATCTACTATTTTCCGATTAGCTTATAAGTTATAAATTTTTTTCACTTTGTTTCAATGTGTCAACGTGGATGATGCAACGAATTATTTCTTGCAAGATATAATATGCAGTAACATTCAATGATATAAAGTTTTGCTATACTTTTATTTAAAAACATTTTAAATAAATAAGCTTGTAATCTGATATGTAATGTTTACTTTTTTTTAAGGGTTTTGTTAAAGTTGTGAAGAATAAAGCATACTTTAAGCGATTTCAAGTCAAATTTCGCAGGCGTAGAGGTAAGTTGTACTGACATGTTTTTATAATTAATAAATTTCGTTATAATTCATGTAAATTTATAAAAACTCCTTTATAGTTATCCTGCTAATTTCAAACACTTGGCATTCCACAAACTTGTTATTATCACAGTCACTCATTGTTGCATTTGGCATATTTATTGTAACTTTTTCCCAATCCCATACATTTCTTAATGACTTTGCTTGGATTTTTTTTTTCTTTATATTTTTTCTGCTAAAGCTGTAGCATGAGATGGTATCACTGCCACAATGTCTTGGTCACTTGAATGTGTGTACTTATTATAATTGTGAATAGAGCAGCATCTCTTAACATTGTGAATACCTCACTCGCTGTCTAGTTCCAAAATGCAAATTTGTGCATAATTCAAAACTACAATATGTTGCTATGTAGAGCTAACTAAGTTTGACATGCTTGCGAGCAATAAATATACCTTTAGGAGTATTTTTATAAAGAAAATTTCCAAGAAAATCTAATGATATCTAATGATAGTCCATCACAAGTGAAAAGTCTAAGGGTTAAAATATCTCGTATAAATACATCAAGAATTTTATTCGAGAAAATGTTTGTTTTAAATAGTCTGCTTAGAGAAATGCTTATATTTGTATTGACAAGTCCCAAAGAAATTTTATACTTTTTATTTCTTATTTATTTTTAGTATAGATGTGCTTATTTTGTAATATCCCTATTTAACGTCTCTACACCAAAAGTCTCCAGTTTTCATTTCCCAAAGGTGTCTGCTTTGCATACTTAATGAAGGAGTCACTGTGGCAATGAAAAGTTTGTAAACCCCTGAATGAAGTACCAGATTAATTTTCTCCCAACCTTCTGAGATTAATTTTAAATTGTATCCTGGCAATTCACTTCTGAAAATCTTCACTCCTTTTTAGTGGAACTGTCATTAATTTAGTAATTAATTTTGTGTGTAAATTTGGAAGGTTCTCATCACCATTGTTTATATTGTAGAGGATTATATTAAAAGCTTAGTTCATTTGCAACTTTTATCCATTTTGACTAAATATACACTAAGCTAGGCGTAGAAATTATTTCATTGTATAATGGCTTTCATAATAATTTGTTGCATATTTCTTGAATTTTCATATGCCTGACTTTTTCAATAGCAAATGTACAACACTGGTAATGAACAGGGCATGTTCTTTTCCTTTTTTATATAGAGAAAACCAGTTAAACTACTGAGATCTATAATCTATATTAGAACTTTCTGCAGTTACATTGGTTCATATACTGGCCTGAGATAGTCTGCATTTTTTGAAAGAGCTTGTTTAGAAATAAAATCCTGGCTCTTGAATAGTTAACATTTTGCAGTATTTAAAATTAAATTTAAGAGGGTTAATTCAAATAAGTATTAAAGAGCAGAAAGTTATTTCTAAAATGAGTTATGATTGTAACAATACAAATTTAAATTTCTAGATTCAAGTTGCTTTAAATGGGGTTTTTTTTTTTTTCAGAGGGGAGAGTTGTTAATGTACAATAAAGCAAACAGTTTTTATAATTGTGAACTGCAACTCATAACAAGTTTCTTAAATTTATTAATGTAGTTTCAGTGAGTTTTGATTATATTAATTATTTACAAGTTATCATTATATATATTTTAACTGTGAAGCAACGTTTGTCATCGTTTTTGAACTAATATTAAATTTGTGGCACTTTTAAGTGAATCTTGTATAAAATTTTTAATGAAGCAAAGTCAATATAATTTAAACATTGTACCTAAAACTTTGAAAAAATGTATGTTGGTATTAAAATGTGTTGAATATTTTGTTATATCATGTTAAGAGTTTTAACTGCTGGTAGTGATAGACAATTAATAATAAAAATGCAATTTAATTAAATATTGTTGTTAAAATTTACTTCATGAAACTTTTGACATGCTTTACAATTATCCCAATTCTATCACCAAGAAAATAAATTCGAAACTTTCTATTATAATTTATTTTCAATGTAAGCACTCGCTTGATGGTGCAAAAGCTATTTAAACAATTCGCAATTTTGCAAATTCTGGAATGGAAATGTGTCACTGAAAATTTCAGTTTGTACATGACAGTTTGAGTTGCTGTTAATTTAGAAAAAAAAAAAATTTGGTAATGTTGAAATAAATTTATTTCTCATTTTGATCTTTTATTTTTATGTTAAAACATCTGGGGATAAATTACAGTTTGAAGAGAAAGTGTAATAAACAAAGTACCTTTTATTAATGTTGGGATGTTCCCTATTTTTCAGAAGGTAGAACTGATTACTATGCCAGAGTTAGGTTAGTCGTTCAAGATAAGAATAAATACAATACTCCCAAGTATCGAATGATTGTTCGCAAGACCAACACAGACATTATTACACAGGTAATCTATTTTTTTTTTTGTCTAATTTTCGTTAAGTATTCTTTTATATTTTTTATAAAATGTATCGTTTTATTTTACAGATAGCGTACGCCAGAGTAGAAGGTGATGTGATAGTTGCTAGTGCATATTCACATGAGTTGAAGAGATATGGCGTCAAGGCCGGGCTTACCAATTATTCAGCTGCTTATTGTACAGGATTACTCCTTGCAAGAAGAGTAAGATGAGTTTAGCTTATTACAATTTTAATTTTAGGTAACCTGTAATCTTGTATAAATTTTATTAATGTAATTTTAATTTGTTTATCTTACAGTTATTAAAAAAATTAGGAATGGATAGTGTTTATGAGGGAGTTGCAGTTCCCGATGGGGATGATTTTACAGTTGAGGATGTTGATGGACAACCAGGTGCATTCAGATGTTATTTGGATGTTGGTCTTGCTAGAACCACCACTGGAGCTCGTGTGTTTGGGGCTATGAAAGGTGCTGTTGATGGTGGCCTTGACATACCTCATAGGTTAGTCTTTTTAAGTGATTTTCATGTTCAATCCCTCAAAGTATGTTTTTGTTCTTTGAATGTCTATTAAGACTAATAAAGTTCGTTTCATATTTTTTTTTTCTCATAGTTGATTGCTGTATGTATGCTTAATGCTTATTTGCATAATTATTTGAAATTTGATAAAATCTCATTATTTTTATAACTTACAGGTTTTGATTGTCAATTTTAATTATATTAATTGGATGCATATTTTAATTAAAATATGCAGGGTATTTCATTTCTGGGTGTTGGTTCTAATTCTGTGTATGACCCTGAATATATAATGAACCATGCTTAGTCAAAATTAAAAATTTTTTTTATTTATGTAACTAAGTGAAATAAAACTGAGACTTCAAATTAAGAAAATAAAAGATAATGCATTTATTTCAGTAACAAGAGATTTCCTGGATATGATGCTGAAAATAAGCAGTTTAATGCCGATGTTCATCGTAGGCATATATATGGTCAACACGTTGCAGAGTATATGCGATTGTTAATTGATGAAGATGAAGATGCTTATAAAAAGCAGTTTTCTCAATACATCAAGGAAGGCATAACTCCTGATGATGTAAGTGAATTTTTAAAGAGTAGAATATATGTATTATTTATTAAGAATTTTTTAAATTTATTTATTTTTTAGATGGAGGATATGTACAAGAAGGCTCATGCTGCTATCAGATCGGATCCTGAGCGTAAGCCGAAACCTGAAAAGAAAGTGATTAAAAAGAGGTACGATTATTTTTATTTAATAATAATAGATGTGTAATATATATATATATATATATATATATATATAGCTAAGCAAGTATTCAAAATCTGGAAAGGAACGAAACTGAGTTATAAATTTGTATTGTGTATAGATTTTTTGATGCAATTTTTACATTTTTTGTGGAAGCTTAAAGCATGATATTTAAAATCAACTACCTCTTGGAAGAATTGTGCAACAGAAGCCATTATATTTTTTGATAAATTTGTAATTCAGTTTGTAAGTAGAGGCCATGAAATCACATAACATGGTTTTAATATCTTTTCATGACAAGAAGTAAAGATGATCAGAAAAGGTTTAACATTTTTTTTTTAACCTTGATTTTATCCATTTTTGTATAGATGGAATTAAAGCTTTCTAAATTTTGTCCTTCAGTTAAGTATTAAGCATGTTTTTCTTTTCAGATGGAATCGTCCTAAGATGAACTTAAAAGAAAGAAGAAATCGTATTAAACAAAAGAAAGAGGCTGTTATCCGGCGATTAGATGCTGAGAAAGCAGAATAGTTTTTTCTTTTGTGTACTACAGCAAAAAAAAATCTGAATAAAAAAAAAATGAACTGAATATTGTTAAGTGATTATAAATATTGCACATATATGAAAGGTTGATTTTCAATGGAAGTTTTTTACAAAGGTATATGCACCATTCTTTTAAAGATGGAAAATCTGGCCAATTTCATGCCTTTCTATATTCTGATACAAAAACGGCAATTTTTGCACAAACTGTCAAATATGAGATTTCCTTTATTTTGATTTTATAACCCAGAAAAATAGCCTAATATGAATAAGCTTATTTTCTAAGATCGTTATTAGATGGGGTAAGAATCGACCAACCTTATACGAGTTCTGTTTTTATGACGTTTTTGCTGGCTATAGGATTTATTTATGTCAACATTTGTCGTAAGGCACACAAATTATAAATTATTGTACTGAAAAGTTGTGGTGCCATCTATCATTCTTTATAGGAACAAATAGGATAATTTGCTTGTGAACATTTACTGCTAAATGTTTCTACAACAACTGTTTCAAATAAATGTACTAAATTTAAATCAATTCTAAATTTTATTAATATTTTACATTTGTAAATTATTCACCATCAAGTATAATTTTTTTAATTTCTAGAAATTTTTGAATCTTTTCTCTACAGCTAATGTGTTTTATTTGTCCTTTTTTGTTTATTATCTTATTCAATAATGTCCAAATTTTAAAATATTTTTAATAATTAAAAATTAGCTGCAATCTGCCATTTGAAGGATTACAACAATTATTTCCCATTTGTTACTTGAACTGAATTTTGGAAGCATGTTTTTTTTCTAAAGAAAATCTACAACTGTATTATATCCAGAAATATTAAAATTCTCAGAAATAATATTTAAAAATGTTTATCTATACATAATTACTGTTCATTCTCCTTATGCATGAGATATTGTTTTTTTTTTTTGTGCTACATTTTATATTTTTCTAAAATTGGATATATTTAATTTTAAAATCAAACACCATTTTGCTTATACAAATAAAAATGGCTTATTGTAAATATATAAGCATTTTTTCTTATTACCATTTATTTAAAATAATTTGTATTTTAATTAAATAACTATTTAATGTAAAAATAGCATGTCAAAACACAATTCAGAGAAAAATTTAATATTTTTTTCTATTAAATAATTTAATTATATTTTAAATAAGTTGCAAGAAGGATAAAAGAAAAATTGTTAGTCATTAAAAAATACAAAAAAACATTAATTAATACATCCATTGCTGAAATCGGTTCAATTCAACAATGGAAGTGATATAAAATTATTCTATTATGTATGCATTAATAAAAAAAATTTAGCATTAGATTCAAATTTTTCTTATAAATTAGTTTTGTATTGAATTTTGAATATCACAAAATGGTTGAGTTTAATTCAATTGCAGTACAAATTGTGAGATTTTATTTCATATCAATCATACAATTACAAAATATAAAATTAAATAGTTTATGCTTTGAAATCTGAAGAACTATTAATGCTAAAATATAATGCTGTGAAACCACAGAGACAGCTACTACAAAAATGTAAATTGCCCTGCTACAAAAATAACTTATGTGTTGAATGACAATTTCTATCAAAAACATACCATCATCTTGATTTGGCTTTATGCTCTTCATTTTTTACTCTTATTTTTAAGCATGATTCCCATAAGTGATCACTTTATGCTCATTTTAACTTCTAAATTATATACTTTCTCTAAAACCTCTGAGATATACTGTGTCCAAAAAGTAAGACCAATTTAACATTCCCGAGGCTTAATTTCAATTTTTCTTTTTTTTTGGTTTTTGACGTCAAAATATTCATTAGTGTTTGAGTTACTCTTGGCCTTGTGAGACGCTAAAACTGATTCAGGCGATTTTTGAAATGTCTTAATTCATTGAGCAAAGAACTTGCATTAAATTTTGTTTGCGGAAACATATAGAATGTTGCAGAAGGCATTCCTATATCGGAAGGAAATAGAAGTGGTATAAACAGTGCAGAGAACGCTTTGAAGACGAAGAGCCCTCTGGTCGACCACCAACCTGTTTAAGAGGATCCGATTGAAATGTCGCCTTACATGGAGGAAGGCTATTCTAATAGTGATTCCAAAATCTGGACAAACGCCCACAAATCCCAATTCATATTATATGTACTGATACATTCCATTTATACAGATCATTTTGATTCGTCACATAGCTTCTAGAGAGGCCTTTTCCTTTTCGGTGTTGAGACGAAGAAGCGCGGCATACCTTACACCCTTCTCGTAAAATTGAAGCATGGGGATGCAAAATCTGACAAATTAAGTATAAACTATGCCACTTTTCTAATATACAAAAAGAAATGATTCAAGATCAAGTACTAACATAATGCCATTATATCTGAATATTAACTGTTTATATTTCTTTTGTAGCATTAATTTTTAAAGTAGTGGTTTTAGATGTATCCATCGTGTCTCGTTTACTTATGTGTACAAGTACACCATACACAAATTTCTAAGTAATTGTACTAAATACAACTTTAAATTTAGTATTATCAAAGGTGATTTTTCTTTCAAACGTCACCGCAGTTCACACTAAATATCTTAAAGCTAGTTTTTTTTTAAATGTAATACTTTATCCGTATTCGATATTTATCTATCTCGGGCATTTTCACTTTCTCCGTCAATGTTCTTAGCGTTAATGAAGTGACACTTTTGCTCTTTGATGATTATTAAATTACTTGTGTCAAAAAATTTCAAATTTATGCTTCGTTGTGCCCGAACTGAAATCTTAATACCCTTCAATAAAGATTCCATGTGTGGCTGCCCAAGATTCCCTATGGTTTCCAGGTGTAGCCCACAGGAATCTGCAATTTCATTAGGTAAAACCTTTTCTTCCGGAATTATTACTTCACGTGCATCTTTCGCAAGTGTCACAAGGGAGCAAGTTTCATCAACAACAGCTAAAGATTCCTCACATTCAGATTTTTCTTCGGGAAACCTATATTTATTCAATTCCTTCTATTGGCTCACAATCTCCCTGTATATATTTTGTGCAAATTTTCAATCGTTCATAAAATATTTTTTATTCATCCACTCCAGTTGAAATACATTTTTTTGAACTTGTAGTGGATGACACTGGATGTTAATACAGTTTTTTCAAATATTAATTCATTAAGTAAATTTAATTAATTCATTTTAGTTTTTCTAGATTTAAGTTGAATGTATCTACCAATAGATGGCGCCAAATAAACTTTAAAAAATGAATGAAAATTATTTATAAAGGACTTTCTGCAATATAGTGAAAAAAAAGTAGGAATTGACTTTTAAACTTTTTTTTTTATATTATTTGTTCTCAAGGATATCACCTGCTTTTAAATCCATGGGTGATATTTATCACTATATCAGGTGTGGTCAACCAGGGGGCCGTATGCGGCTCGCCTTCAATATTTTTCCGGCCCGTGAGATTTATAATACTTTCACAAAATATATTTATTTATAATGGCCTAATACATTGTGGGAGGAACGGAAAAAAAAAACTCGGTAGATTCTAATTTTAAATATGTAAGGGAAAAAAAAAAAAAAAAAATTCCGTTTGTAATGCATATCAAAATTGTTAAAATGTATTTTATTTAATGCATAATATATTCATGCTCTTAAAACATTAAATTTCAATATAAAATTTTTTGTTTTTGCTAGAAGAGTTAAGATTGTTAGCGAGATGTATTAGATCAGGGGTGGCCAACTCGCGGCCCGCCTTGAATTTAGGCCCGTCAGATTTATCACACTTTTACTGAATATTTTATAAGGACCAAAGTAGTGAAACCCAATGTATTAAAATATATTATGTGTGCATCCATATATTCAAAAATTAACTGTCGAAATTATGAGAAAAAATTAACTTTGATTTTAAAATAATATTCTTGCGAATATATGACAGATATTACCTGTTTCATTAATGAGTTCGCAGAATAAATTATATTCTACGAAATCACGATGCGCACGTATCTTGGAACATCTAATATAACAGGTTCAACATTTCACTTTAAGTAACCTCAATGACGCATTGACCATCAATAGACACGCACATTTGATTGTTGATGGCAGAGTAAACCAGACTCTTAGTTGAAGTTGTTAACGCTTTTGGTTCAACTTACATCTGCGAATCATTTTTTCCTAAAATGAAATTGACCAAACACAAAACACGCTCAAACATAACGGACGATAACCTACAGCACCCATTACGATTTGTGCAAATACCCAAATTGAGATTGATTTGCAAAAGCCAAGTGAAAGAGTGGAGAAACAAATATCACACTAGTAAAATAATATTTTTTAATGTTTTCATTTTTTTTTAATTTCGTTTATATTTATATATTTCCTTTTTAGTGTTATATATTTCTTTACAAGGGGCGTTTACTATCATTATTATTATATTATCTATGTTTACATGTAAGAATAATAGTAAATACAAAAATAATAACTCATTATGTTTCAATTTTTCTCTCCAAAAAATGTCTATAGTGGGTCTAAATCTAATATGGGGATCTATAATTATATATGCGGGCCTGAATGGACGAGTGGCTAGCGCTTGGTACCTCAGGTTTCTATTCGAGTCCCGGCGGTGCCATGGATTTGTGTAGTGGTTCGGAATCCACTTTAAATCGTAGGTCCCGGTCTAATATGATTGTAGAGCGTTGCGGGGGCATTGTTATTCCGCGTCCGTGGCTTATCTTCAAGTTACAAGCGCCCCCTGGGTAATGCAAAGTGAGTAACGTCTGTGCAGCGCTTGCCTTAAGGCATCCAAGACGTCTAAGTGTTTGCCAGCTGCATTAGAAGAATAAAAAAAAAATTTATATGTGGTCCGCGGAGTTATGATGCATTTCCAGTAGCAACATCACAGTGACTCATCGCTGAGGTTTTGGAGGAATACGAAATACCCCCTTTCTTTTTCCAACATCACTACTATAACTGGTACTGTTTTTTTTTGTGGAGGGATTAGCCATCTCCCCGCTTGTGTTTTTTTTTTCTTCTTTTCAATTCCTTCTATTAGCTCACACTCTCCCCATATATATCTTGTTCAAATTTTCAATCGATAATAAAATAATTTTTATTCGTCCACTCAGGTTCAAATACATTTTTTTTGAACTTGTGGTGGAGGACACTGGATGTTAATACATTTTTTTCAAATATTAATTCAGTAATTAAATTTAATTAATTACTTTTATTTTTTTTTAGATTTAACTTGCATATATCTTACCAATAGATGACGCCAGATAAACTTAAAAAATGAACAAAAATTATTTATAAAGGACTTTCTGCAATATAATGAAATAGAAGTAGGAATTGACTTAAATTTTTTTTTTTATATTACTTGTTTTTTTTATTTCCAATATCGCATACTATAATACGGATATTATACTGAAAAATATGATTTTTAATGAACGATTTTTTTATTGAGTTTTTTATTTCACATTTATTTTTTGGAAAGGAATTTATTTTTTTACAAAATTTATTTGGTAAAATAATTTATTTATTATTTTTTTTACAATTTTTTTTTATTTATTATTTTTTCCTATTTTGTTCAGAAGATTTATTTTTCTTTTTACAAATTTATTTTATTTCACAAATAATTGTTTCAGCAAATGATTTTTGTCTTTTAATTTTTAATGTGATTTGTTAAATTAATTTTTAACTTAATGCTGTCTAAATAAATTTTTAATTTTTACTCAATATGTTACAAAATTTGTTTTTTTCATCAGTTCATTAGGATTTTAATGTTAACAAAAGTTTGTTTTCCATTGAACATTAAGATTTTTTTAAAAAACCTCTCACATTTCTTTTTTGTGAAGATATTAGTTTCAAATTTTCTACACATGATTAATTACTAAAATTTTGCTTTCCATAGATTTAACATGTAAATATTACAAACTTTTTGAATAACATGTAACAGAATAGAGACACTAAGAAAAAAAAATGTTATGAATCTTATATATATAACCAATTTGTTACCAGCATTAAATGCAGTGTGTTGCAGAACTTCTTTTTTATAACATAAATGTATTTTACTTTCATTGAATTTTATGTTCCCAAAACACATTTTTTAAATCATTTTAATAATCTATCTTATGACATTTCTTCCTACATACTTGATTTGATTGGTTAAACTGATGTTGCAAACTTCTTGTTGATACAAATCATGAACACATTTTGTAAACTTTTCTAGAAATAAATATCCAACACCAATAATTATTATAACACTATGCTAAAAAATTTGTTTCACATTAAAAAAAAAAAAAAAAAACTACACATAAATTTCAGCAAGAAATTAAATGTTATTTTTAAAAAACATTCTATTTTTATTCTATGTAAACACACACACATCACTGAATTATATTTTTAAAATTACTCATGTATATATACTTTTATAGATCTTTAAATTATTATTTTTGCAAGTTAAAAATTATTATAATTTAATTTACCCTTTCACAGCTTCTTTCATTTAAGATAAAGCTGTATTCCTTTAAAAATTTTATAAATATTTTCCCTTTGCGTTCTGTTGTGATGGAACACCG
The DNA here is from genome assembly GCA_021605075.1 of Caerostris darwini. Taxonomy (NCBI): domain Eukaryota; kingdom Metazoa; phylum Arthropoda; class Arachnida; order Araneae; family Araneidae; genus Caerostris; species Caerostris darwini. Next base: position 214,984 of record BPLQ01013567.1, on the reverse strand, counting down.
TAGGTAAAAATCTGACTTAGCTCCATGATGCTGACTTTTTACGGGATATAGTTGTCAGCCCTACGCTCTACAGTCATGTTAGGCCGGGACCTACAGCTACCTGCATTGGATGTTTGTAGTGATTCGAAAATTCGAATTTTTCTTTAAAAAATTGCTTTCTAATATTAAATTTCTGATGATTCATGTTAAAATTAGCACCACGCTAGTACTTTCTTGGCACTATATCTACAATTCTACAGTTGTTTATATTTATTTATATATTTAAGAAATTTTTATGCATTATCTTTGTATTTAATAAATTTGTTCATAAGTATACATATACTTACTTTCCTATTATTGGAATTGATACTTCCTCAGCTCATGGTTTATCATCAATCACGATGCAACAACTCATGGTGAAATCCATATCCCGTCTGTAATTGTTTCGACCTGTGAAGGCAGCACAGGCAATCACTAACTTTATGAGGCCTCATTATCCATGACACTGAATATCTGCTATCAGATTTGAGTGACAGGTTTTCTCATTAAAACAAAATACTAATTGCATGTAATATAACTATCTACAATGAGTATCTGCTGTCAAATTTGAGTGATAGGTTGTTATTATGTACTTGTTAAAGAATATATATTCCTCTTTCCTGGAACTGAATGCTACAACTCTTCCTGTGGGAAAAAAATTCTACACTATAGATAATTTTGATTTTTTCACAGTTCTAAAAGCCCAGAATTAGGAAGTTTAAAAAAAACATCTTCAGCAGAAAATATTGTCGAGCACAGTAAACATTACCAGCTCTTTGATAATGAAACACTCTTCAGAAAATTGAAATCTAAAGTAGCAATCATCATTACTTCTAAAGACTAACAATTAACGATGTTGATACACTTAATATTTATCCCCTAGATAAATTCTATTACATAATTGGAGTAAGTCGTCTGTATAATGTTTTACATTGATTAAAAGATAACCAAATAGTTTTGAAGTGGCATACTGGCAAACATCAACTTCTCGCAAAAATTTAGTTCAAATTGGATAAAATTAACCTGCCTAAATGCATGATTTGCGATCGATTTCTAAATTTTAAAACCAAAACAGATAATGTGCATTCAGTGATATGTTATTCATTTCTTTTCCTTTGTGAAAAATAAAAATATCTAAATTTCAATGGTGACCTCCTGCAATATATAATCGCTTGAAAGCTCCGACATGAAATCATCAATCACAATCAAAGCATTATTAGATGGTAATCTTTCGTGAAATTCTATGTTTTTCCTTACACTGGAAAGTGTAAAAATAATTTGATAAATTTCATAACACCAAATTACTTTTTGTGGGAAAGGATTTATGACTTTTTTAACAAACTGTCTTCCCACAACTACTAAACAATTGGATGGGTGCTGATGATTATTTGCATTCCTGTAACCAGTGCTTCTTTTTTGTCTTTTTATCAAAAATGGTAATCCCACTTGAAACAAACGACTAAACACACTACCTTTTGAAATGAAATGCTTTCATAATGTGGAATTTCAGAACCAGATTGACTAGCATAACGTTCTTCAAATGTTTTGCTGCAAACCACACAAAGTACTTTCATGGTGTAGCTGATTTCTTCACCTTATTTATAGTATCTGCTGCTTAAAAAATGTAAAACTAAAAATGGCTTTTCATATTTTCCTTTTCCTATTTAAGTGTACCAATTAAGAGGAATTTCAATTTTGATGATCCGAAATGATTGTCATATGACAGGAACATGGTGATCTATCATATAATACATTGATTATGTCTCCGTCTTTCCCAGAAATTCTAGTAACCTTTAAAGATAGACCAATCAGAAATTATCGGCCGACCAATATTTCTATAAACATAAAATATTGGGAATTCTATGCGAGGATTTACTGTGAAAGAACTTTGTTTTACATTTTCTAAAATCCTGTTGATTTGAGATTACATAAACCTTTTTCAAATATAACTTTATTTCAATTTGAAGTTTTAATTTTTAAACATCTCGTACGAAGGTTGAATTTAAATTTGATTTTACTTTCATGTGAAGGTATTTTCTTAGCTTTCAAAATATCAGCTGTTGTTTCATATGATCCTGTTGATAATTTCCTCGTATTTAATTTACTGCCCCCAAGATCAAATTTGAATGTTCTTTTCATTTACTTCTTCATCGATGCAACAACCCCATGGTGGGCCAAGGCCATCTGCCAGATTGTGAAACAGATTTTTTCTTTTTAAGGGATAGGGTTATCAGTCCTACCAAATAAGATAAATAATTTCGACTAATCCAACTTCCTGTTTAAAGTGAAGAGACATGTGTGACAAAACTTGAAATTTTATTATTAGGAAAATAACACAAGGAACTGTGAAGGTGCAACATCAAGTAGAAAGACGTTTTTAAATGAATAAATCGAAATCAGGATTCAGCGTTTACAACATTTTCATGCACAAATTAAATTTATTTTTCTTTTGAACGCAATAGGGTAAAATTAAAACAAAAAAAAAAAAAAAAAAAAAAAAAAACACATACTCACACAAATTTTTCTTTTTCCCATTTTTTTTTTTAGTGAGGGTTATTTTATTTTTGGTTCAATTTTATAATTGTACAGACATACTTACAAACTTTTCCACATTTTATTTTAATATAAAAAAATGTAAAATAAAGTAAATCATAATTATATTTTTGAGTATTATACTCTACAAAATATTTTTTATGTTCAACACAAGTGTTCTGAGAAAGCAATCAGTGATACTAGTTTTTTTTTTTTCAGTATTCGTTGTAATAAAAATGGATAAGATATTTCTGCACAATTTTATGTTTGAATTCAGTTCCTTTGCCTGTTTGCAAAGACATTGGTTTTGGTTAGAATACTTTTGAAAACCTTTTAAAATACTACGACCTGATCTATCCTTTAAGGGCCCTTCTGTTATAGTCCAAGTATATTTTGAAAATACATCTATACAAGTAGAAATTTATAACCAATGTTCAATTATTCTATAGAATATAAATTGTATAAATATGCCTGAAGTTGTTCATCAATACTTTGAACTATAACTGTAACGTATACAAATCTTTAGTTTTCAATCATTGTTTAATGCCTTTAGTTTTAACTCGCTTTTCTGTAGCTCTACATAAAAATTTATGCCTTCAAAACTTGTTGGTTGCCTAGCATTTTTTTTATAGAATTTCTAAAATGACATTTTTTTGTAAAAAATGTTTAAAATCAATGAAGTATTAACATACCAACATGAAGTAATTATCCAAAAGACATACAATTACAGATAATAAGTATTTATATTAGTGCAAGTAAAGAAAAAGACAGTACATTACAAATAAAAACATTTTCTTTTATTAAAAATCTTCAGTCAAAATGGGGGAAAAAAAATGAAGCACATACAAAATTTTTAATTGCTTATTTACAATTATGAGAATATAATTAATTACAAAAATATATGATTTTTTTCCTAGATAATAATGAATAGTTATAAAATAATGCAATATACATATATATATACAAACACAAGAGGAAATTTCTACTTTCTAATTAAAAATGAAATCATGCATTTTAATTTTTATGTTTTCAAATTAAATATCTCAAAAGCAGTTCTTAATCAATGTCCTGGGTTTGTCAAATGACTTCTTAAAGTTTTCTGAAAAAGGAAAAAAAGAGATGAAACTCAGACTCGCATATAAATTTGTTAACTGTAATTATTAAAATGATATATATACATCATAGTTTTGAATTATATGCATTACAATCTATTTTCCAATACTGTTAACTTCTTGTTATGCACCAATAGCATATTAATAATTATAGAAAATTTTATGAATAATAGAATGCTATAATTTTTAAAAATATAAATTAAATAAAATCCAATGAACTTACCTCTTGCTTTTCTGACCAATGACGAAGTACCCCTATTTGTTGCATTTACATAGGTAGTAAAAGATTTGGTACTTCTTTTCATTTTATCAAGCTAAATTTATAAAAACTAGAAGTCCATAACTTTTGTGATAAAACTGTACAATATTGAAATTGAGTATATGCATTTTTAAAAACGCTAATACTGAAGAAAAAAAGTACTATTTACTTATATATGAGATGATTAAAATTAAGCATTTTATGATAAATAACTCATAATTTCTATTATTTACATACATAATTTTTTTAAGTGATAGAAACAAAACTAAATACAAATGAAGTAAAAATTTCAAAAAGTTTTAATTAATATCAACCGAGGTTAATGAATTAATAGTTAAAGTTGAGACAAATATATTGTATAATTTTGATGGAAATAAAAATATTGCATCTAAATAGTTTTTGAGAGACGACAATATAAAATTTTAATGTTTAAAGAATTAAGCTTTTAATAAAAAAAAAAATAAATAAATAAATAAAAAAAATTTAAATCAGAAATCTCTTAATCATCTCTTAAATTTCAATTAAAAGATATTTAAATAAATTGAATCATATTTAGCTGTTAACAAAATAAGCAGGGAACCCTTGATTAGGATGAAAGTTAATCCATTGTGCTATAAAATTTTAGCTGATTGATTATTAAAAAAAAAAACAATAAATGTTCTGAAATAAAATACTAAATTGTTGTTAAATGAAATATCAATGCATAAGTGAATGAATTAACTACAATATTAAAATTGCCAAGTCACTTTTATCGCAAGATACTGCACAAAATTAATTACTTAAATTTATTCAAAACAATATTGTTTCTTAAATACACAGATAAATTTTAATAAATATGCAAAGCCAAAACACACATATACATATATATATATATGAATAATAATCATGTTTCAGCTTTGTGTATTTATTAAATTTCATCTACTGTTTAAAATTCATGTAAATTTTATTAAACATACATAGCAATATTGGCACCTTTCCATTATTATGTTATATTTATTGCAGAATTTTTATTACTTAACAAATATGCAGAAATCCCTGAGAAAGTTTAGTATTACAATTATTGAGTTGAAAATATTAAAAAAAAAAATAAAATAAAAATGAGCAAAATACTGAATGTAGTAATCGGAACAAAATAGCATTTTTTGAAAATTTTTCTTAAATATAATAAATTATAAAAATAATCTTAAATGAAAAGGAAAAAGAACAAAACCACTAATCTAAAGCTTTTAGTATTATAAAAAAATATATAATAATATTAATAAAAATTTTACTAAAAGCTTCAGAATGCTAATTATTTTAAGTCAAATCCTTATGAAGTGAAATAAAATATCAGAAATATTCCCAAAACATTCCATTTTTTAACACCCTAATAATTTTTTAAATTATCCATCTATAATAAAGTAACCATTTAAAAAGCATAAATTTTACACCTTACAGGAAACAGAAACCCAGCATAATTTATAATATTTGTTATATTCAAAGCAGTAGATTAAATTTAGAAAAGTTAAAAATATTCACAAAATTCTGCTGGAATTTTAATTTTACAAATTAAAAACAATTATTTAATATAATTTTACTTGAAAAGATCAATGATATAGATGCAAGAATAAAATTGAAAAATTAAAATTTAATTTTGATGGAAATCAATCTGATTTTTTTTAAATAACCCCTTTACTGAAGCATAGATCTGCAGAAAGTGATTTTGCTTGTAGGCGTTATCTTAATTGTTTCCAATAAATCTATTTAGCGCTAAACGTTTATTCATACAAAGAATGTTGCATGCCATCGGACACTTTGTCATAGCTCGGGCTATGTGGCCAACAATTTTGAAATATTCCCCTCTATTGATAATGAAATCAAAGAAATTTTACAAATTGTAAAGCAATTGACAGAGATCTTTCAGATATGAAAATCAATGGACTCAATGAGACAGACGAATTGAATTTTCTTGTAATACTAGCCCAAAGAAAAAGCAGCAATAGTGAAGATCAAGTGCTTTCAACATGCAAAAAGTTAAACATATTGTTAAAAAAGGTACTGAATTTTGCAATGGAGAAGAAAGGTGAGGATACTTCCAGAGAAAATTACATTACATTAAAAAATCTGCACTCCTTACCACAAAACTTTTTATACAGTAACATTAGTAATTATTTCAAGAGAAAATCACCAATTTTTAAAAAAAATAATTACTCATATAATCATTAATACAATAATAAACGTTTTTCAATTATCAATTGTCCGTTTTTTTAATTAACACCTATTTGTTTGTTTAAATTATCCATACTTTTTTAAATTGAACTATATCTCACACATTCTTCTCCAAAGAAAGTTAACTTTACAGAATACAATTTAACCATGTGAACAATGATGTAACCCTATGTTTGACAAGGGTTTACTCTAGTTCACACTAATAGGTAAAGAAGATATTCTAGAAATCCCGAAAAAAAATAGTTGAAAAATCAAAGATTTTGATAAAATTAGTATTTTAATTGATATAAACCAGATTTTTTCCCTACATGTATACAAACAAATAGTTATTATTATAAAAAGAAACGTGGTACTAATTCAAACACAAATATGTAAAATAACTTACCTGAAACTTCAGATGATCATCTATCTGTTCAAGATTGTTATAAAGATTTGAATAATCCAGATGCTGATATTTTTCACAATCAAATGGGCCTTTAAAATGCATTTCTTCTAAACTACAAAAAGGCAAAATATAAGAAATGAACTTTTAAAACCAAGCACAATTTCAATATTAATTTTTAAAAAGTTTATGACTTACTTAATTTCTTTCTCTAAATTGGTTCTGTATTTTGTTAAAAGATTATCCCACTGTTTATTCTCTTCTTCTAATCTGAAAATATAAAAGAATGTCACAGTTTTCAATTTTTTAAAGAAACATTTTTTATTATCCTAAAGAACATATTTATCAATTTAAAATAGGCTAAAGGTAAATATTTAATACAAAGAAATTCCAGTAACAGAAATGCAATATAAAGAAATATAAAAAGAATTAATTTATAAGTAAATATTTCAAAATTATTTGACTAACAAAGTAATAAATAAATAAAAATAAAAAGCACTTTTTTTTAATAAAATTAAACATTATCTTCTGTTCAAGTCATCATTTCCCAACAAACATTACAAATTTGTGTTACTTGAATTTGCAGTCTTATGATTTGTACCGTCTTCCTTATAATGTAACATAACTTCATAACTACCAATCTCTATTTTTGAAATGGTAAATTTTATGTATTACAGAGTAACAATAATTAATAAGGTGACAAAACATTAAATAAATCCAATTTCTCTGTTTTAAAATAAATTAATATTTACTACTTTCCCATTCTGGCAGCTTAAAACATAATAAATAGTATATTTATACATATAAATTTATTTTTATAAATGTATTTAAGATTCTTGATACAAAATTTTAAATATTTAATCTTTATTTGCATTATTATTTAATTGAGGGCCTGAATGGCCAAGTGGTTAGCGCTCTGTACCACAGGCTTCGGGTTTGAGTCCAGGCAGTGCCTTGGATGTTTGTAGCGGTTCGGAATCCACTTTATGGCGTAGATGCTAGTCTCATATGACTGTTTAGCATTGGGTGTAGAGCTGACAACCCTACCCCGTAAAAATAAAAACATCTCTCGTCTCGAAATCTACGTATCGAATCTTGGCCCACACTGGGCTGTTGCAGCAATTTTTTTATATTTTTCATTATTTAATTGAAAAAATTGTATTGGTACTTATTAATTAAAACTGAATCCGATTCCTTAGGGACTTTCATCAGTGATGATACAATTTTCTGTTGAGCAGAAAGGAAATACAGATGTCGATAAATCACACCAACACAAGTCAAATTGCTACCAACTAGTATATAACTTTTGATAGCACATCTCTGTATTCAGTTTTCAATATCAACCACGTCAATTAAGTAATGTTAAGTCCTTTCTGCTATCTTTTTAATGAAACAGGAACACAAAATAATGTTTAGAAATGTATAGTTCAGTAGAGAATGTTGAGACCAGGCTATGACATTAGTTACCCATTTTAAACTGTTGCAAAGTAAAATCGCCAAGTCATAGTCGAGTTTAATTAAAATTAACACATACCCTTATATCAGCTACACACAATGAAATTATCATAGCTTGATAATAAATAGCATTCTTTTATTTGATTAACATGGAAAGGAATTGAGTGATCACTTTTTATGTTGTTTTTTTTTAAATTATAATGCATTAAAAAAGACATTTTACAATATTATTTTTAAAAGTATTAAACAATATTGAAATAGTGTTAAAAAACTTTTAAATGTCTTACTTTGCCACAGCTGAACTGTAACTGTTATACTTTTCATTGAGTGAATTATTCAGATTTAATCTATAAAAAAATAAATTTATATACATTTAAATGCAGAAAATACATTAGTACTAAAACTAAGGATTATATTTATAATAATATTAATATTTGATCCTTTCAATTCTTCTTGTATTAGAAAAGTAAGTAAACTATTTTTTAGATAAAAGCTGCAATTTGTTTCTCTGTAACTATTAATAATTTTAAACACACACACATAAATTTTATATAACATTTCTGATACAAATATCTAAACAAATTATTGAATTTTTAAAATAGACTTCACAGAGGCTAAATAATGTGACTGTACAATATGAGAAGATATTTTATTACAATGAGATTGATAAGAATAGAAATTTTTTAATGTATGTTTTTCAGTTTGTGATAAATTATAGATTACCCCTTATTTTTATTCATATTCCTTGAAATTATCAAATATATTCACCGATTTCATAACAGCAAACCTTCTAAATAGAGCACAACATTTACTATAGCCATATGCTTTATTATTTGGGTAATATATCAAACATATAATTTATAATTATACAACAAAATTGTTTATCATTCAAATTTAAATTAAGGAAATAGGTAATTCAGAAGAAATAATGATATTCAAACAAGGAAGGATGAAAAAGTAACAAAATAAGTAAAATGCACATAAATAATTGTAAAATAAACTACTAAAATAAAAAATATGTATTGATTATTGGTGAAAATATTTTTATAGAAATAAAACAAATGCATTAGTAAAGAAATAATTTAGAATTTTACTGAAATCCTATGATTGATTAATTTCATTAGGTGAAACAATTCAATAATTTTTCATGAAGAGACACTTTATATTTGTTTCAGAAGCAACTATTAATACCACCAATAATAAACAATTACAAAATCTAATAAAATAATTTAAAACAATTAAATTATTTTTAAATAAATCTCTAAGTATACTTACTCTCCATTTTCATCTTCAGATACAGCTAAAGAACAATAATTCATTTCTTCAATATCAGATTCAATTTTAACTTGACATATGGAAACTAAATGAATAATTTAAATAATTGGAAACTTTTATTTAAGTATAGATCAAAATATGTAATACAATATATATTACTTTAAAGAGACAAAAGGAATTAATATATATATAGATGAGAAACATTCATATTTCTTAAATTAATAATACTATAAATAAAAAAAAATAAGTGTAAAAATTAATAAAGTTTATTTAACTGACATTGTTTATAAATCGTTTAATGTAAGATTTTTGGGTAAAACAAAAGATAACTTACTACTTTTCCTAAATTCGTCATAATCTATATCTTCATCAAGATTTTTTTCAGCCTTAGATAAGCCATGCTAGAAATGATTAAACAAATTTTTTAACCTTTGCAATAATATATATACCATTCATATAAATAATAAATATACCATTAAAATAAATATACCATTCATATAAATATAATAAATAATAATTCATATAAGTAATATATTTTATAATAAAAGAAACAATGTTAATGATAGAAACAAGTAGCAGTACATCACATGAGAAGTAATGGGAAAAATATAATCTTTAAGTATTAATATAGCTATAATCAATTCTTAGACAATTACATAAAATAAACTTCAAGATAGAACATATGAAATATGTAATTATTTCTTCATTTTCAGTAAGTAAAACAAATCCCACAATAAAAATATAATTTAAAAATGCAAAATTTTTTTTTTATAAATTAAATATAAATTAATGTAATAAGTAATAAATTTATTTACCTCAATAGCATATTCAAGCAATAATTGCAGTCTTTGTGAAGGTAATACTGATTTTTCAATTGTTTTACAAATGTCTGAAAAAGAAAATGTAAATCAACAAATAATTTTAAAAATAACAAAACTTAAAATAGAATTTTAGAATTTTAAAATTTTATTAGTCAGTTAAAGTTGCAGTAACATTAAATACATTCTTGCCTATAAAATTAATAAAATAATAGAAAAAAAATAATAATAAAGTTGACGAAAAAATTTTTTTTATCAAGCTATTACACCTCTATTATACAAAAAGTCAAATCCTTTTCTCATATATATTACTAAGATTATTGTTCAAGAAAAGAAGTCAAACAGCAATTCATCTTTCTAAGTGTTATAAAAATATTTTTGGACAAGATTCCATTTCAGGAATAGCTTTCCATTTAGCAATTCTTTTGTTGTGATGATTATTTTTAATATCATTTCATTACATGTTTATATTTTATTGAATGCTGACAACAACAAAACAAAAAAAGTAATGATTAAACATTAAACTGATATAAAAACCCCAGCAATTCATTAAAAAAATTCTATACACAAAAAATGGAATTTTTTAAATATACCACCATTCATTAATCACAATAAAAATTTTGAAAATTAATTAAAGCTTAATAACAATACAAAATTAGTCATGCACCTAGCAACACAGCATAAAATAATCAAGTCTGTGTATAAGAACAAATAAATTATAATATAAATTAAAAAAACAAAAAAAAAAAAACAAGAATAACATAGCAAACAAAAATTCATGCAACAAAATTAATAATATTGATATTCAGCATCTAAATAATTTTAGACAAAAATGGATATAGTTTAGATTAATTTCTCAATTATATTTGGAACATATGATAGATATATAAATTTAAATGGAATATAAATATAAAGTGTCTAGTATTTTCTGACAGCAACTGAATGTCAGCATGTCCAAGACATTAACTGCTATATCTATACAGGGCGATTCAACAGTCATGGGACAAACTTTGAGGAGCGGTGCAGCTTACTAAAACATACATTTTTTGTATAGGAATGTATGGTTGGAAGTGACGTGCAAGCACATTTTCAAACAAATTTCTTCAAACAACTAGGCACAATGCTCCAATTGATTCCTGTCATGTCACAAGTTTCCAAGTCTTCAGGCTTGCAGCCACAATGCACATTCTAATTTATTTTTTCATTGTTATCATTTATCAGATTCCAGTTAATTCAATTAATCAATTCATTAACCTGACATCTTTGGAATTATTCATTAATCACAATGCTATGAAGAATGCATTACTGTTTGTTGTTACAATTTTGAGCATTTACAGTAAACATTGAGTCAAAGCAGCACTTTACAATGATGTTATAAACAATGTTTTTTTTTTCCCTGTCTCATTTTTCGCATCTGTGCCTTCACTTCCAACTATATAGTACAAGACGAAAATTGTGTTTTAGTAAGTTGTACCATTTCAAAGTTCCTCCCATGACCTCTGAATCACTCTGTATATATTCAGCTAATATATACTTGCTAAGACAGTATTGATATTTGCTGCTCATAAAACTACATGCTAAAATTTTTTTCATGTCAATCATTTAATTTAGTTACACATAGAATATTATTCCTTATATTTTTTTGAAAAGAAAAATAAGTTAAATTTATGTTTTAAAAAATTTATACAAAATACAGATATATATATATATATATAGAAATTTAGTTCAGTTATGCAAATATTTTAAAATATAAAATTGCTACAAATATTGAAATTTAAACAAACATTTTTTTAACACACATTACAAAATTAAGATCTATAATTATTTATATTTTCTTTTCCAAAACACGCATGATTATCTTGTATAAAAACAGTAAACTAAACATAAAATAGAATAGAAAAATTAGATTAACAAGTATAAAAATATTATTAACGATTTAAAAGAAAAATTTGAAAAGACTTAATTAAAAAAACTCTATAAAAAAGAACCGAAATCAAAATAATTAAATCAACGTGTTTATTATTAAGCGATAAAATAAAATTGCGACACAGAAAACTATTTATCACATTTAATAAAGTATTTAAAAAAAGGAAATCAAAAATAAAATCTTTGTAATGCATTGAGTTCAAATAAACATATTATTAAGAATCTAATAAAGATGAAAAGTAGCTTACCTCTTGCATTAAGCAATCCACCTAAACTTCGGCTCCTTCGTCGCCCATAATTATAACGAATTTTATTCTTATTCATTGTGTAAATTTTATAAGTAAAGGGAGATTTTTAAATAAAACAAACTTAATTTAAGCGTTTGCCTCCAATCATGCTGTCACCAACTTTTCAAACAAAATCTGTCTATAGCTTAACACGTTGTTTGAGATATTTTACAAAAAAGTATAAATTAAACTAATAAAGGTAATAAATATAGGTAATAGCATATAAAATGTAGTTTAAAGTCAGAATTATTTTATGACTAAAATACAAAATAATTTTTTACAAATAAAATTTCACTGATTTCATTTAAAACAGCTTAGAATTAGATGTTTCAAAACACTCATATTTCAAAAAATAAAATTAGCTTTTAGTTTTCTTAAAACGTTAAAATATACAGCAGCAAAGAAATATTAAATATAAATCTCCTTTCTAAAGTATACAGGTCTAAATAAGAACATGGCACCGTTAGCAGTTTGAAAACAAACAATGAAAGAAAAATTATTCAATTTTAAATCTGGCAGTCATCTAAAGCTGTTTTGATATGCCGTAAATTCTGGATAGGGCATCAAACATGTAGTGTTCGTTTTATGTTACTTTTAGGTTGCAATCTGGAGAGTTTTCTTTTATTTTTGTCATTTAATTTTCCTTCTTTTCAGTATGTAATTTTTTTAATATTTCAGATTACTTTACTGTGTTTTTGAAGATATATAATATTATAGCCCTAATGGGCATTCGACCTAACTATTTCCTATAATTAGTAATGAATAAATTATCCTTGTTTACTGAGATAAAAGTTTATCTTCATATTTAAACTATATTACATATCAAATTATTGGAAAAATTTATTACACATTACAATCTTTTACATTGCACATTTTTCAAATGCAAGTAATTTGAACCGGTTCGTGCTTGTGGGAATCAAGCACTTTTTATATTTTCAAAGTTTTCTTTGAAAATGAAGTTAAAGACCAAATATATATACTAATACGGAAGATTATAGAACTGATTTTATATTCTTATCTATTGCATAACTTGATTGTGAAATAAAATCTAGTATCTATATGAATATTTAAATTTCTTCAACATAAAAGTATTTTATATACTTTAACATTTTTTAATGTTTGAATAATAAAATTTAAACATCTAACTATTTTACCATTATATTTATTGTTAATGTTTTAATTCTATTCAACCAAATGTCAGCATGAAGTTTGCTAGTTGATGACATGTAATAAAAGTATCAAATAGGGTTTGTTTTGATGGTATTTTTAAGTTTTTTGCTAAAATGATTTGTATATTTGTGTGCATAAATTTATAATTATTTTCTGGTTGATAAATTCCATTATTTAAAAAAATATTTTTTAGAGGAAATTTTAAATTTAGTTATTTTATGAAATTTAAAACACTGATTTATAGTTTAAATTTATTGTAAAAGAGTAATAAGTTAAATATTTATTTGTCATACAGTAATATTAAAAGAAGCTTGGTTACGCTTTAAGTTGTATAAATTTTCAGTTGATAAAGAAATTCAAATTCACTGATATTTCGATTTAATGTTCATGTATTCAATATTTTTATTGTAGCAAAGCAAGAATTTTTTAAACATTGGCATAATGTTAATTAGCTCAATAGTATTATAAATATATATATTCATTGAGCCATTGTTTGAAGTAAAACTATTTTTAGTACTCTTAAAATTAGTAATTTTTCTAAAAAAGCTAAGAAAAATTTTATTTTATATATAATAGAAAAATAATATTTTAAATTGAAAAATTAAATAAAAAAACTTAATTTTTCCTACGTTAAAATGATAAAAAGAATGTTTAAAAATGTATTATCTTGATGTAAGAAAGGACAATGCAGAAATTAGACATGTATTGTTGTATATTATATAATTTCTTTTGTTATTTTTTTGTATATAAATTATCTTTAGCAGCAGCATTCCCTCCCCCCTTTTTTTTTTGCATATATGTGTCTTCTGAAGGAGTTGCAAACTATCATTGATCCATGATATAAAATTTTCAAACGTTATAATGCTAATAAGTTTTTCACTAGAACAAAATAAAGTTTGATTTATATAGTTTGAAGAAGTAGATGTATTTATTCATTAGCTTCAATAATTATAACTCAGCAATTAACTATTATTATTACTCCACTATTATTTAACAATATAATTCAATAATTTTTTGTAATATAAATGAATCAGTTTAAAATGCAATTCATAAAATTATTTATATTTTTAAATTGTTGGGAAATTTCAGTTGAAATACTATATTTCTTGTGATTGTGTTAAACTTGTAATGTCGTATAAATCAAATTATTGTTCTGTGAGGATAATAATAAATGTAATGCAAATTCACTCAATTATTTTTTACCAAGGGATTATATTTCATTGATCATTTTTGCACAAGAAATAAATTTTTTTATTCATTTACTTAAAATTTCTGCTATTGTTTCATGTATTTTGAGTTAATAGTTAATTTAATATATCATTTAATAGTGAATTTAATTCATTATTTTATACTATGTTTTAACATCTGCTTAATCTGTTTAATAGATATGAATCGTAGTCAATCAACAAATTGTGACCTTGCTTCGAAGTATGGTTTACAGCATAATGTATTGGATGCAAGCTTGCCTCCGAAGTTGGAAGACATCAAAAAACAACTTAAAGAAGAAATTCGTAAAGAACTGAAAATCAAGGAAGGAGCTGAAAATCTGAGAAAAGCCACTTCAGACAAAAAATCATTATCTAATATCAATTCTATTGTTAAAAAGGCTAATAGCAAATTACATGATCTTCAACAAGAGCTTCAAGAGCTAAATGCTTATATGTTAGTTTTTCAAGGGCAAAGTACTGACATTAATTTCACAGGTAGGAATTTGTATTTATTTTTGAAAATTAAAAATGTGTACATGTAAAGGTTTTTTTTTTTCAAATTTTATTATTTTTTTAAGGTTTTAGATTATTGTTAATGATATTTATACAACACTAAGAGATAAGTGACATTGATGCATTTCCTTATTTACTCTAATTATCTAAAAACACTTTTAAAACGTATCTTAGGGATTTCTTATTAATTTAAATTTATTCTATTATGTAAAAGGATTTTCAAGCTTAATCTATAGCTTTTTTATGCATGAATAAGCTTTTAATAAAAATAAACATTATCTCTTTTAACTATACATAAAATTGTGTTAATTAAAAATACAATCAATTGTAAAAAAATTTTAAAAAAGCCCCAAAAGAACATTTTAAAATTTAAAAAAAAAAAAGTTTTTTATATATTTATTATTTTTTTACAATTTTAATTATTAAAATAGCCCTAAAATGGAATTGCCAGCAGTAGAAAATCTTCCTTCTTGAAATCTTATACATCCATCAGAAAATAACTACAATATTTTTTGTCTTATTTGGTATCCTATATCATTAATGATGCATAATAACTTCAAAAGAATAATTTTGAATGTGTTGACTATGACAATATACTTGTCTGGTTCGTCTTGAAATCTTCTAGGTGTCAAATGACCATGGACAAATTACTGCTGTACTAATGCATATATTTATTTAACTAGCTACATATTATTCCTTACTTTGCATCTTCAGGCGAATAACTTCTTCATAGTATTGCAATTTAAAAAAAAATCTAAATGTAAAAAGAAAATTATCTTAGTTGAATTTTATTCATTTGGTATACATATATTTTTTAAATCTTAATGCTTATTTGAAATATATCGTGTTGGAGTCATTTGGTAAAAATTTGGATTTGACATATTTGATTCAGAAATTTTTTGCTAGTTTATATTGTGCGTTTAAGTTAATTATGTATTATAAAGTAATGCTTATTAATATCTGATTACACCAGATTAATATTTTGTATCAGTATCCATATTTGGAATATTATCCTCATTATTTAATGTAATGCCTATTTATGTATTTCTATTTTATAATAAAATATACCATATTTTCTTGTATAAAGTTGATGAATTCAACAATGTATATAGCATCAATATATGATGAAATTATTCCTTTTATGCTATTATCATTTTTTAAGCAATAAACTTAAATTATGAAGTTATTTATGAGAACATAATGTTAATAAATGCATTTTGTAATAATTTTTTATGTTTATATATATTCTTGCTATACAATAATAATTTCTTAAAACTAGAATGAAATTATAACTTAATTTAGAATAGCTTATATAGAATATGTCATACATTACATGTGTGTGTTTGTATTGTATTTTAGAAAGCTGTGTAATTTCACCTGACAAATATGTTCAAGAACAAGTCGAAATTCCTTTGTCTGCTTCTGGGCAGCGACTTAAATCACTTGAAAAACAACTTAATATAGAACAGAAGGTAATTAAATTATTCAATTTCAAAGTCTATTAAATTAGTTTTACTTTCATCATATTTCCATTCTTAAGTAATTTTTATTGATGCTTGTGCAGTGTTAAATACAATTTAATCAGTTTAAAAATGCATTTTTTTCTTAAAATTATAAAATTATTTAATAACTTAGTTCCAATTAATAATAAAGTTTATAATTCACTAAGATGTTGATTAAATATTCATTAAAAATTTGATAAAAATGACCTTTATTAATTATAAAGTATTTCTTGGTACTCAAGCATGATGCTGCAAACAAATACATTTCTGCAAAGACAAGAACAGCAGCAATAAAATATTCCTTATGTTGTTAAACAATTCATTAAATAAGAAAATATAGAATTTTTGAGAATAACCACAAAAATAAGTTTTCAGACATTTATTGCTTAGAAAGGCACTATATACGCTTATTATAAGCAGAAATATTTTTGTATGAAAGATTTAATTTCATTTACCTAACTAATTTAGATGAATTTTAATTTTCATGAGAAAATAGGCTATTAATTTTTATTTTTGCCATTGTTAAAATAAATCAAATGTTTAACTTTTAGTAATATTAATAATTGTGCATTAAATTCTATACTTTGTTGTCAGTATTTTGTTAAAAAAATGACTATTGCACATTTTTGCTAATATGGTAAATTTAACGAGTGATTGTATTTATAATATCCATTAAATTTTTCTGGATATTAAAAATGAAATGCAAAATCTTTTATGGAACCAAATTTTTAGCCTCATTTGAATGTTATTTAATAAGTTTTGATTAATACATTGTCAATCTAGCTATGGTAGTTTTAAATTAATGTATTAAAAAAATATTATCTTGATTTCCTTGAAATGTTTTATAACTTAATGATTTTTTTTATGTGTTCCAATCATGTGTTATCATATTTTAAAATATAATCTGCATTATAATCAAAATTGCTTTTTATCTGAATTGGAAAAAACATTTTAAATAGTATCAATGTTAATGTTTCTTGTTAAATTTTTTGAATAATTTTTTCTAAATATTCTTACAGGTTAAAAATGGAGCTGAAAACATGATTCAGATGTATAGTTCTGGTTCTTCTAAAGACAAAAAACTGTCTGCTGAGGCTCAACAAATGCTGGCTGATTCTAAAGCTAAAATTGAATATATTCGAATGATGATTAATAAAGTTAAACATGACAAAGTAAACAATGTGGATGGTGTTCCTGTTGGAAATGAAGGGGCTGGTAAAAGTCTTAAAATTATTGTTATAATCTATTTTCATTAATTATTAAAAATATTGAGATTTAAATTTTTTTCTTTTCATCAGTATATGTTATGAGAGATATATTAATATAGAGACATAAAATTTATGCATAAATTGATGGTTTATCTTATTTTGAAGTAAGTAATATTTTTATTTAAAAGTTTTTTTTAAATATGTAAATTTATGTATGAAAAGAAATTTCAACAGTTAATTTAATAAAAATTATATTTTTATCCTGTTAGTTAAAAATAATAACAATGTCATAGAAACAAATTGCTGTGTTTATTTAAAGTTTATATGTCTGCTTTTGTTGGATTCAAAGCATAGATCCTTTTTTGTAAACAACAAAAAGAGAGAGAGAGAGAAAAATATATTTAATATTATTTAATTAAAAATATAATATTTAAATTATTATTTGTGTTAAATATATTTCCCCTCGGAAGAATATTTAGAATTGGAGATTATTTAAAAATTTTATAAAATCTTTAAAAATTTATAAGTTTTTATAATTTTTCTTTTAGAAGTTATTTGCAAAAAAATAACCCAAAAGTATAATATTTTTGTTTTCATTTTTATACTTGCTTAATAATTGTTAAATTTTAATGAAATATATAAATTTTTTATGATGCATAGATTGTATACTTTATCTACAAGTCTATTATATATGGCTAAAAACTTCTCATGCTTTAAAATGTCCCTTTTA
This sequence comes from Caerostris darwini, assembly GCA_021605075.1. Taxonomy (NCBI): domain Eukaryota; kingdom Metazoa; phylum Arthropoda; class Arachnida; order Araneae; family Araneidae; genus Caerostris; species Caerostris darwini. The sequence continues at coordinate 196,381 of BPLQ01013567.1, read as the reverse complement.
ATTACTGGTAAAATTTGTATGATTAGAAAATGTAACACATTTTCCCATAAAAAATACTTTAACATGCTTAAAAGGCATAATTTTTTTTAATTCAATCATTTTGAAAAACATCATTTTTGAAATCAGTTAAAAATTTAGTTATAATTAACTAAAATTATATTTGAAAAGGATATAAGTGACAGTTATATCTTACTCTAAACAATAACCCTACAATTATTCAGAAAATGAAATTATAATTTTCATAAACTTGGTCTATTAATTTATTAATTGCAAATTTAAAATAAATTTTATACTTTTTTATTGCATTTTATGCATAATTTATTTTATATTTCTGTGCATAAATTTTGCAACTTTGATTTTTAAAGTAAGAAAAATATTTAATATTTCAAATTTGTGTGTACTCAATATATGGTAAGCAAATCCTTAATTTTAATAATTTTTGTATTAATATGAAGATGTTAATAAATAATTGCAAGCGTGTTATAAATTAAATTGTAGAGGATACTAAAATATAACTTCAGTTGGTAGAATGTCTAAATTTCCTTAAATTTTACTTCTCTATGTTTATTTTTAGCCAAATTACCTGAAATCATGTCGCCTTTAGAATTACGAATAGAAGAACTGCGTCACAGATTAAAGGTGGAATGTGCTGTTGTAGAAGGTGCGAAAAATGTTATTCGTTTGTTACAAAGTTCCAAAATTACTGATAGGAAGGCTCTTCAAGAGGTTTGTGAATTATCCATGTTTTTACTAATGAATGTTAACTTTTAAATTAATTATTTTTTTAAGTAGAAATGTATTTTTAATGTCGTAAAATATTTTAACGAAAAAATTTTGTTAATGTTTCGTTAATTTTTAAATGATTCTAATAGAATAACAAATTTACTCTTTATCTTTTGTAATATATAAACAGAAATATAATTAAATGGGGATAGAACATTCAAATTAGAATATTAGGGACAAAACTTTTGTTTCATTAATCTAGAAAGCATTGAAATATTTTTCAAATTTTTACTTTTTAATAAACTAAAGCTGTATCAGGTTTCATACATCCTATCTTACAACAAATTTTTAAAGTAAAATTATAATGTAGCAGACTGAGATCTATTTATCTTCATTTTAATGTAAAGTTAATTGAAGGAACATTTTAGGATTCAATATTTATTGTAATTTTGATGCAACTGTAATTTATTTTTTTTTACCATATTTTGCAACAGTGCATCATATTTTTTTTATTTACCTACAATCCTTATCTTAGTAGTGAAAGAAGAAAAAAAGAAAATTTTATTTTGTGCACAGCAATGTATAGCAAGTGGACAATTTGTTTTCTTTGGAAATTTTAGTAAAATTTCATATTCTTAAAAACCATTGCTTAAAAATACTTTTTGCTAAAGATATATGAAACTTCAGCATGTAAAAGAAATAAGAATTCTGTTAAACATGAGAACTGTGATAGAGGAGAGCTGTACTTTTACAAAATGTCACTTTAAATGATACTTTTACACTTCATATGTCAGTATATGATAGTGGGGGAAAAAAAACCCATTAGAGAAAGTTACAGATAGGAATTAAAAACCCTTTACAGAAGGTGAAATTAATGATTGAGATACTATTCAAGATTCTAAACTTTTAACAGAAATGAAGATTACAAGTTGTCTATTTTGAATCAAGTTAATTTAAATCCAATATTTTCATCACTAAAATACAATTTCTGTGTAAGGCGATTATTAATTTTATTTTGCTTTTTACGTATACATTTTTTCGTAAAATAAGCTTCATAATTATTTTCTTTATCTGTCGCCACTCTCATTCACTTATATCTTCTTTTTAGTTTTCATTACTTAAAATTTATTATTATATCAAAAGTGCTTTTAAGAATTGTAAAAATTTTATGCTATTCTGTGATCTTGGTGTTAGAAAACACAAATGTACAGGTGTAATTCAGTAATTAATTTTATAATGCTGTTTATTATGACACACTTTTGTACATTTTCTAACTAAAAATTATATATAGATTATGTCTTACTGCAACTAGTGGGAATGAAATTACAATAACAATATTCAATATCTCATTTTATATTTATCATTTCTTTGAATTGCTGATGTTAAAATTTTTTTTTATAATACTTTTGTATTTTCTAGGCACAAAATAACTTATCTGAATCAAGTCAAAAATTAGATTTAATACGTCGCTCAATGGAAATTAGAAAACTTGAGTTACCCCCAGAATCACCTAAATTGGAAGTTCTTAAAAGTGAGTTAGAAAGTAGTCAGGCTACCAGTCCAATATTGTATCCATCCACTATTCACCCTCATGGTACTAGAGATACATCTATGCAGCTGTACAGTACTTCACTTTCTAAACCTGCAACTGTAACTGGCAAATTGGAAGTTCGGTAGGTATTTCAATATATATATATATATATATTTAAATGATTTTTTGATGCAGACATTTTTTTTTTTCAATTTATTCGGTTATTTATTAAGAACAAATCTTACATTGTATTCTGTACATTTGAAAAGGAATATATCTTTATTTTATGTTAAAGTATTTTTTCAGTGTTCCTTGTAAATAGTATAATAGTTAGTAAAAATATTTTAAAATCTTAAAATTTTGATTACTGAACTAAACTTATTTTAAAAAATATAACCATAAAGAACAAGTAGAACTCAATGAGATTTTTATTTTTTCTAGTTTAAACTATTACTTTTGTACATTTTATTTTTTAATTCCAAATTTTTTCTATATTCAACTGATATTATTTAGTTAACAAATATTTTGTTGAATATCTATTATAGGTAGGTAATGGTAAGACGCCTACCACAGAATAATAGGATCTTTGAAGTCCATGTAAATGGATAAAAGGGAACTATTAAATTTTTTGATATTTATTAAAAAATCTCAATCTCAATTAAATTTAGCAAAAATAAATGTAAAATTATTGAAAAATGCAAAGTAAATTTTAAGAAGTTTTAATTCCTTCTTCAATGATTTAAATTTAATGAATATAATACTGATTATTATTAAATTGCTGAAATAAAGGGGTGAAGAGGCGATTGAATATAATAAAATTCAAGAAATTACTATATTAAAAAATTTACTTGAAGATAGGCCCAAATTATTTGAGTTAAAAAAAATTACTATTTTTAGAAAAAAAATTGAATGAATCTTAAAATCTGTCAGTTGCCCATAATTTGTGATAAAATACATTTATTACATCAATATTAATACAATAAAAAATTTTAACATTTTGAGCAGTTTCTTCAGTTTTATTGTTTTTATTTATTATTATTTTCATTTCTTGTATACTTATTAAAACAGTATTGTTCTTCTGGCTATCCAAAATATTTTCTATTATATCTTAGGAGACAGTTATTAAAACTATTTTTTTTTATTTTCATCTCTATTCCTTGTGTTTTGATGATTTCCATTTGTAACCTATTTTAATTGCTTTATAATTGTATTTTTATTTATTTTAATTTTTTTTTTTTTTTTTACACATCTTGACTATCTAAATGTCAGTTCGAGATTATGTCTAACTCCTGAGATTATGACTCACTCAAATTAATACCTTACTAACCCTTTAATGATTTTTTCTCCGTTAAGCAATAGCCAATAAGTAAATTTTTAAAATTAAATGTAACAGGAGGTGCGGGAATTTCATCATTCCCGGGAACTCCATCCAGAAACACAACCTTTGCCTTTGTCAGTTCGAGACTGCTATATAGATTAAATAAATGTATGCTTGATTGTCATATAGAGTCATACATAACTAAAGTGAAAGAACTAAGAGACTAAAAAAAGTTTAAAAGCATGTATTTCTTTTAACTATCAGTAAAAAGAAATCTAATTATGTATTATTGATTAAATTATTATTAATCTAAATTTCTGAGCTACAGTAGCAAAATATTGTAAAATTTACTCATAATTATATATATATATATATATATATATATATATATATAAGCACTGTTATTAACTGGCAAGTACATTGAATAGTAAATTAAATTTAAATATATTTTTCCACTAAAGTATTATGCATTGATATTTGTTTTCTATGGAAATGAACAAAAATTTGCAATTTAAGAAAATATATATATATTATTTCTGTGGATTGTTTCAAATATTTTTTTAATGATGCTATGATTTTCAAGAGTGGCTAGTCAACAAAAACATTTTTGCCTTCTGAGTTGAATTTTTGTACTGACCCCTAACTCTTGACTATTTATTATAATTTTATAAACTATGCTCTTTACAAATGAATTTAGAAAATTTGCAAAATAAATTCAGGGACATTTATTCATATATTTCTATAAGAAACTTTTTTCCTTAACAAAGTACTTTTTCAGTTTTAAAGTTATAATACTTGCATTAACTTAAAAGATATCCTAGTACTCTAAATTTGCTTATACACACACACATATAATATGTTATAAAAATAACAGTATTAAGTTAACAGGTAGCAAAGTATTATAAAATAGCTGAAAAGTAAAAGAAAATTCTACATTTTAATCACAAAAATGCTATATTTGTAATATAAATTTATTTGTTCTTAATATTAGAATAGCTTCTGTTATTTCTTTAAAAAAAACGAAAAAATTTTTTTTAAGTCTCATGGGTTGTCAAGATTTATTGGAGGATGTTCCTGGTCGAATTCCAAGAAGAGACCAAGGTCCACATTCCAGTCCTGCAGATTTACGAAGTTTTGTTCGTGCAACTGGCAAGGGACTGACTGGACGTGGCTCTTCAAAGTCATATAGTATAAAAGAAGAAACATCTAGTAAGTGAATAATTTCTGCTTATATAAAATTTTAATTCATTCAACAATTGTGTTGTCCTTTGTGTGTATATATATATATATATATATCTTATAAATAAATTGAATTTCCCTTTCAAAATACCTATTTTTTTTTTAACTGATATAAGCTTTGCATAAAATTATTTCTTGGTGAATGGAAAAAAAAAAATCTTTGTTAATGACACTTCTTTTTTCGCTTTGTGCTTTCATGGAAAGTAACTTAATTATTTACTCTCAATTGCTTTTGTTTTATCAAATTTAATTTCAGAAGCGTTTTTGACTCTTATCTTAAAAGTGAGTAATTGTGACTTTATTTCAGTTTGTTTAATGTAAAATATATATGCAGATCTAGATCTTAATGAATTTGCTAAATGGCTGCTTGATATCGGAAATTTTAAAATTGAAAACACTATAATTTATTGATAAATAATATAAAAAAAATTTAATTAATATTTTATATATAACCTTCTATTAAAAAAGTAGAAAGCAGAAAAAAGGTTACAAAATCATATGATGGATAAACCAGTCATTTTAAATTGTTTTTGTTTGAAATGTGTAAATTATGTACTTATTCTGCCATAAATTTCTTTGAGCATCAGTATTCACTACTTATTTACATAATATTTGCACAATCTGGCTATGTCAATAAAATGAAGACTTTTTTTTTTATTATGTTTATTATTAATTATACAGTATTGGTTGTAAGATTTCTTGTTTGTTTTATGTTTGAAATATATTAGCAGCTTTTTTTAGCAACTAATATTTTTATGTTGTTTCATGATAAACCACCTAAAAATATACTTTGGAATGTGAATTTTGATTGGTTTAAAATAGGTATGGTAAAATATTTAATTATATTCTTTCTTTTTATAGATGACATAATGGCTGTTTTAAAACTTGATAACTGTACAGTTGCTCAAACCACATGGAAACCATGCAGTCAACAAGCTTGGGATCAAAGATTTAGTATCGAGCTAGATCGGGTATCATAAAATTTTAAATGCTATTTAATGAATGTATTAATTATATACTAAAATATTGTCTTTTCAAGCAACTAAATACATTTTTAGCAACATGTTTCAAAAACAAGAAATTATAAAATATTTACAACATTCAAATGAATGAACATATTGACACTTTTGATAAATAAGATTTGTAAATAGTAATAGCAAAATATTTTGAATTGAATTTTAACTTAATTCAATTCAAAATATTAAAAATTTGTTATTTATTTCAAAGTTTAATTTTTACATTACAAGTTGTTTTTACAGTTTCTGGTTTCACTAAAATCAATAATTAAAATGAAATATGAAAATTAAAGTTATAATTGTGTTTTAAATATTTGAATGATGTTAATAGCAATGGTTTAAAATAAATAATACAATAATAATCATACTTAGATAAATTATTTGCATTTTTTTCCATTTTGAGATAGATGTCATTTCAGCATATGTGCTTATTTTAAGCTTCGTTAGATTTTTTTCTTAATAGTTATGCTTTGCAAAATAAAAAGAAATTTTGTTAAAAATTATTGATGTATAATTTTTTATTTTGCAAGTGTTTTTTAGATTTTATATATTTCAAAAAATATGTTTTATATTATTTAATTTAAATTATTTAGTCTAGGGAGTTAGAAATACAAGTCTATTGGAGAGATTGGCGATCAATGTGTGCTGTCAAATTCCTCCGTTTGGAAGAATTTATTGATGACAATCGTCATGGAATTGCTCTACATATGGAACCACAAGGTCTTTTGTTTGCAGAAGTGAGTTTTCATTTTAGTGTATAATATAAAATTGTCATATTTATTTTTTTGCTGTTTATTTTACAATTATTAATATTGATCATTTATTTAAAACAGGTAAAATTTCTGAATCCTATGATATCAAGAAGACCTAAACTTCAAAGGCAGAGAAAACTTTTTAAACATAAAGGTATAATTTTTTTTGAACAAATATTATTAATTCTGCTCTTTCTTTAGACAGAATTCAAGTAAACTAGTTTTTATAATTAATTTTAATTGATTATTTCCAATTTAGAATTACTATGTGGGTTTCATTTCTTGTCAGTGACTATTTTACAGAAAATTTCATCACAATTAAAAAAAAATTTTTTAATATTAGATTTCTTCTTATTTTTATTTATAGATTTAATTTAATTTTTTAGGTAAAAACTTTTTACGACCTGGTCAAATGAATATAAATGTAGCAACTTGGGGTCGCTTAATGAAAAGAGCAATGCCTCAAGCATGTTCGGAACAGCCTTCAACCATAAGTCCACCTACTTGTCTTATGACACCAAGTGAGTATAACTTTTTTTATTATTGGACTTCAAGATTTTTATTGATTATTTTTAGTGTGCTTCATAAAAAAATATTTTTAATTAATTTTAGCTACCAGATAATTGTTTACTTTATTTTAAACTCTGAAAAATTAATTTTAATGTACAACTGAAATAATGTAAAATTTTGTGAAAATTTAAAAAGATTTGAAAGGAATGATTATTTTTAAAATTTGACTTAATACAAAAACTTATTTAAAAAGCAGCAATATTTGAGATATCTGTTTAAATTTGTAATGAATTTGTTTCAATCCAACTTTATACAAGAACATTTTAGTCATGAACAACTTAAAACACTTAGAGCAATAATAGGAAATACAGTATCTTATTTTCTATCTTTAATAGAATGTCAAATTTTTAGTTTTTATTGAGAACTGTTTCTTTATTTATTAGATTTGTTACTATTGTAAAGATAATTCAAAGACAAGAAGTATAAAACATATTTAATTAAGCATATTTATCAACAATTTTTATTGTATATTTACATAAACAGAATGAAGTGTATTACAGGGTTAGTTGTATTCTGTTAAATACGAATATTTCATACTGCCAATACTAAAAATTTGTTTTATCCAGCATTTTTTGTAAAACAGATTGTCGAAATAATCTGACAATCTGTTTTACAAAAAATGGTTACTTCTCAATCTTTAAAATAAATGGGCATAAATAAATGCATATATATATAGAGAGAGGATGAGATAGTATTTAAAATATATATCAATATAGGGTAAGTTTTTATAGATTAATAATTTGCTATAGGCTTCAACAGCAGTTCTGAGGAAAGGGGATTTTACAAGTTTTTTGTAGTTTTAGAATATACAATATGTACTTCAGAAAATGTTATTGGTACTCAAAAAGCACTCTTGGTGTATAATTATTTATTTATTAAATATTTTTTTAAAAACCACTATCTTATGTATTTGCTTTTATTGTAAATATAATTTATTTGCTTCTAAAAGTAAAACATTTTTCTATGCTTTATATTTTAATACATTTTTACTTATTATTATTATTTGTTAGCCTCAAATAAAACCCGTCCATTAGATAGTATTGTAACAAAATTAGACTTTGATGCTGCCTTATCAGAAGATCAAGCGGACAAACCTGTTGATCGTAGAAATTCTGAACAAGGATCTGCTCTTTTGGAATTAGATATCAAAGTAAAATGTTTTTTGTAGCTCTATGCAAAACAAATGTTTTTTATTTTCTAAAGATATTTTAAAGAGTCTTATAGAAAAAAATAATCAAATGTCATATTTTGATATTATTTCTTCTATAATTAATCAAAGTTGTAAATTTTCTGTTGTTGTTTTTCTTTTATTTTCTTTCTTCCCCACGCCCTATCTGTATCTTTTACATTTCATAACTTCTACTATCATTTTTTTTATTTGTTGTTTAAAAAAATGTATATCATCTAAATGTATTTTTTATCCCATAATTAAATAATGACTTTTTTTTTTTTAACAAGAGGAAGTAATAACATGGTTGAACTAAGCAGAAGGAAATGTGTATAATTTTAAATTAATGTTTTATTTATTTTAAATAATATGCATTGTATTTTTACCATTATATGAAATATTTTCTTAAATTGTTTTTTTTAAAACTTTTGAAGTGATATTAAATGCAACTTTTTAATTATGAAATTATCTTGATTTTTACAGTTAAAATAAATTTAAGAATTTTATATTGATGGAATATGCATTTAGCAAAGTGCTAAATAGAATGAACACTCTTTAATGTGTCATGTTTTTGTTCCACGATTGTACTAGATTAACGATGTCTAAAGATAAATCACTCAAAATAAAAATTTAAAGGATTAAAACATGTTTATGTTTAATGTGCTTATCACATTTTGAACCTGAATGAACAATATTAATATCTGCCAAAGTATTTATCATGCTATCAATTTTAAAATCAAACACTAATTTAATTAAATATTTTGTATTTATAAAAGCATAGCATAAAAGAAAATTAATGTACAGTAACGGTTAAAACAAGTTGCTACTCTGGGGAAGAAAAAATATACACATGAATGTGCTTTATTGTTCATAAAAGTAACATCATATTTCTTCATGATTCAGATTTCTTCTTCAAAAACATTTACAAATTAAAAAAATTTTATGAGTTCTGTAGATTTTATTCTACGCTATATAGAAATGAAAACTGTTTCTTACAATAAACATTTGGTGAAAATGAGAGCAGTGTTGTGTTGCAATCTGGTGGTCAAGCTCAACAAACAGCCGAATGCATATGAAAAAATCCGAAATCAAACAGCTTGATTGGTGCCAGGTTATAGAAAGTGCCAAATCACAGAAAAAGAGTGTTAATTGTATAATGATCCACTTCAAGAAAGATAAATCAGATAGATAAAGTAATTATGCTGCTGGTCAGTGATATATGTGCGATTAGACTTCAATACACATTTTTTTAATTATTTATTTTTAAATGTCTTTTTTCCAGACTGCTTTAGGTGAATTTGACTTTCTTGGTTCTGACAATGACTTCCTTGGCTCTGATCGCTTCACCCAAAATTCCCATATTAAAGAATGCCTTTCAGAAAGTGATCTTATTGTAAACAACAGAATTCGTCATTCGCCCACTCCAGAACCTCTTGTAGAAATGCCTGAAGAAGAGCAAGTGGTTACTAGGCTTCCTCCCATTCTTCATGAAGCCGAAAGGTATGAAAAAACGAATGAATATTTCTTGATTTTTTTTTTTTTTTTTAAGAAATTTATTTTTTTTTGCTATTCTTTAAATATTATTTTAAGAAATTAACAAGTAAATAATTTTTATGCACAGAAACTATAGTATATTTATCTTTTGATAATTGGATTTTAGAATTATTATTTTTTTTTAAGATAATTTTAGAGACGAAAATATTTTCTGCAGAAAAGCTTTAAATTATTAACTGTTCACTGTATAATTGTAATAATTCAATCAATAAAATGCTGACTAGAATTTTAGCATTTTTTCATTTGGTGTGATTTTTTTTTAAAAAATATAATTTATAGAATTTTAATTCAGTAAATTATCTAATGTTTTCTCAAAACTTTTTTTGCAAGAATGGTTTTTATTTTGTCGGAATCTGATATTATTTATCATTATTCAATTATATATAAATTGTAATATTTCAATAACAAATAAGTATAAATTATAAATAATAATATTAAATAATTGTTGTAATAATACATATATGACGTTTTATGTAAAATCCATATTAATTGGATTTTTTTTTATATATTTAGTTGATAATATTTTTTTTCCATAGCGTTAAAGTCGGACTGTCACTAGAAAACTTTAAATTCATCAGTCTTCTTGGAAGAGGTCATTTTGGAAAGGTTTGTGTTATTTCATTAAATGAAATAAAATGAATTGCAATTTGATTAATTTATATCGAAATATTTTAAAGTTATGTGTGCGAAAGTATTTAAAATTTGGGAAAAAATTATAGTTCAACAGTTAAAAAGTAAAACAAAAAATAGATTAGTAGTGTAAAGTAAATATGTATTTAAAATATAAATTTGTTGAAAGGTGTACTATAGAATTTTATTTTTGAAGGCACTCATATACCTTACTATATGAACAGAATTTAAATTTTCACTTATTTTTTTTCTAATGTTATAAAAGACATCTTTAATTTGTCACAGCTAACTGTTTGATAATTATAATATACCATTTTTTGTATTTGCTAACTAATTTATGTTGTACTTTTTTTTAAGGTTATCTTGAGCAAATTCAAAAATACAGGAGAATATTTTGCCATAAAAGCATTAAAAAAAGGTGACATTATTGCAAGAGAAGAAATTGAAAGTTTAATGGCTGAAAGGAGGATTTTTAAAATTGCTAATTCTATTCGTCATCCATTTTTAGTGAATCTCTTTGCTTGCTTTCAAACACCAGTAAGTTTGTTTATACTTTCTAATAGTTATAATAGTTAATTTTTTGGTACCTGATTAATCCTGCTTTTTTATATAATTTTGGTTCTAATTTAAATATGCTTAATTAATTTGTTTTTATTATTTTTTTTTTTTTTCAGTCTCATGTTTGTTTTGTTATGGAATATGCTTGTGGGGGTGACTTAATGATGCACATTCACACAGATATATTCCCAGAGCCAAGGGCTGTATTTTATGCCGCCTGTGTTGTGTTAGGTCTACAGTACTTACATGAAAATAAAATAATCTACAGGTAAATATATTTATTCTAAATATTTTTTCAGTCTTCTAAAGTAAAAAAAAAAAAAAGCAAATTTTTAGACGGGGAAAAAAAGTAATATATAAAACTTCAAGGAGGCTTTATAATTGTTTAAAATATAATCATAAAACATTCAATAAAGTGGTAGAATAAGAATTTGGTTTATCTTCATTTATTATTTTTCTTATCATTCTTGATCAAATGTTTTGCAGGGTTTGTTAGTGTTTTTCATTTATTTATCAAAATATCATCATCATTTGCACAGCAGCCCCATGGTGGGCCAAGGCCATCTGCCTACTGGCAGATTTCGAAACATTAGATGTCTTTTTTTTACGGGGTAGGGATGTCAGCCTTATCAAATTTCTGCTCTATAAACATATTTTTATTTAAACAGTTATTTGTCAATTTGTACATTTCTTTGTCCTGGGTTTTAAAACTCTACCTCTAATCAGTTTGAAGGATTTTTTTTTAATTATAAATAATTTTTACTCATATGTAAAAACTATAATTTTTTTATTCCTTATTGTCTTGAAATTGTTTTATATGATTAAAGATTGAAGTTCCATTGTTTGTTTTTCAACAGAAGTAATTTATTCGTTCTTTGGGAAACACATTCAATGAAAACCAATTTTAAACAAAAATTATAATTGAGTTCTTTTTATTACTTTTTTAATAGTTATAATAATTTTACTTTTAATGATAAAGTATTTGTTTCTGTATTAAAAATTTTATTCTTTTTACAGGGATTTAAAGTTAGATAATCTTCTATTAGATTCTGAAGGTTATGTCAAAATTGCCGATTTTGGTCTTTGCAAGGAAGGTATGGGTTATGGAGATCGTACTGGAACTTTTTGTGGAACACCAGAATTTTTAGCTCCTGAAGTGTTGACTGAAACCTCTTATACTAGGGCTGTAGATTGGTGGGGTCTTGGTGTTCTTATTTATGAAATGATGGTTGGTGAGGTGAGAAATTCCTTTGTAATTAATTTTGTTCAACGAAATCCAATAATTATCTGTATAATAGGAATATTGAATAGTATAGGAATGTTGAAACACTGCAGACTTTTTCATCATTAGAACACTCTGATCTATTTGATTCTCTTTTAAACATCTGCTAAATAATAAAGTTATACTAAAGCAAAATATAAAAAAAATTTTTGTTACAAACAACATTTTAAAACATGAGCACATATGAAACAGTCCTATTATTCTATTCAAATATTTTTTGTTTTTCCAGTTACTATTATTAATTCCCCTTATTATTTCAATCCTGAAAAGTATAGAAAACCTGGTGTGCAGCTTTAAAAAAATCAGTGAAACGAAAAGTTTGATCAATATTCTTCAAATGAAAATTCATTTGTAAATGTATTTTGATTTACAGAATAATTTTTTTCTTTATTAAAATATTATTTTCTATTCTGAATAATATAATTTTAAGAATTGTTTAGAATTTAGGGAATTACTTGTTTCTTGCTATTTTAGTCAAAAAAAAAAAAAGAATTAGTAATTTCTGTTTGAATTTGGTTTTATAAAATAATATGTCTTCTAATTTATTTAATTTTCATTTTTCTAGAGATATTAATCAAATTTGATTTTTTAGTCTCCTTTCCCTGGTGATGATGAAGAGGAAGTATTTGATAGTATAGTGAACGATGAAGTACGATATCCGACATTTTTATCACTTGAGTCCATTGCAATTATGCGACGTGTAAGTTGAAACAATTAAAAAAATTTTTTGATTGAGTTTTCCTTTTTAAAATAAATATGATTTGCACTTATTAATTATATTTTCTCTTGTAGCTGCTAAGGAAAAACCCTGAAAGGCGTTTAGGAGCAAGCGAAAGAGATGCTGAAGATGTAAAAAAACAAGCATACTTTCGGGTAAATAATTAGTATTTTGTTTAAAAAATACACTCTCAAATGATATTATAACTTTATATGTTTTTCTGTAAATATTTTTATAAAATTTTAAATGTATTTTTTTTTCAATGAACCTATATATATTTAATCAAATGAAAGCAATTTTTATTTATTTTTAAATCAAAATAATTTAGATTAATAGTCTCATAGTTAAAGCTTTGTCTAAAGTTTAATCTATATTAAGTAATTGTATTTCAAGTGATTATTAAGAAACAAATTTCATTTATTAAATATAATGAAATATTATATATTGATAAATTAAAATATTGTAATGTAACATTTTTATTAATTAAATTTAAATAAAATTTATAGGTAATTTTTATTATTACTTTTTCTAAAAATTTAAATAACAGCAAGTGAGGTATAGTGTGTATTAAATAATTTTATTATGTTTTTTCCTATGTGACTTTTTTAATGTATTGCACGTTATGATGACATAATTTTTTTGAAATAGAATAATAATTTTATACATTTAACTCTGTCTATATTGTGAATACAAATTAAATCAATTTATAATATTTTAAAAAGAGACAAATATTTGATTTTTTGTTCATTATATAAGCCCATTGTCCTATATGAAACTTGTAATATCCACACATATTTCTAATATTGTTATTGTTGTATTTTTTTATAATTTGTACAAATCAAAATATGATTTTTTATATATTTTTTAATTTGATTTTTTCCTTTCTTCTGGCATTATAGAATATTCATTGGGATGATCTTTTAATGAGAAAAATTAAACCTCCTTTTGTGCCAGTTGTGGTAAGCACTGAATTTATCTACTTATGTTATGAAAGTATTTAATAGTTACTTTTATCTTTTAAGATAATTTTTACATTATGTTAACTTCTTTCAAATTTTTATAATATAAAAATCTATCTTTATTAGAAATTTAGCAATAAAAATAACTGTGTTTTATATGAAAGATTGTTGGATAATTTTAATTGAAAAATATATTTTTAATCTATCCTTTATTTTTTATTTTATTTATTTTGTCAGTTTAAAGAAATTTCATGTTTAATGCAAAAATAAAGAAATTTTCTTCATAAACAAACTTATCTAATCATTTCATGAAATTATAAACATCTCAAACATTTTTTTTTTTTCCTAAAAATAGTTCCATGTTCCATAAAGTTTTTAAAAATTTACAGTTATGAAAATTTCTTGTAAATATAAAAATAATTGCTTTATAATTTTTAAAATCCTTTATTATTTAAATTATATAATTTGATTTATAATAAAAAATGCCTTTGTTTTGTAAATTGAGGCCAAATGTACAGTACAAGACAAAAAAATTTATCAAGTATGCTGGTGCCAAGTTTGATCAAATAGATTATTATTTGATTTGGGTAAAGCTTTATAAATGCTCTGTTTTTTTTCAATCTTGATACTAGCTAATTTATTTTTATCAATTTAAATTAGTAAATTACAACTTATTTTTCTCATTTGCATCAAAAGACCTTGATATATTAAATTCTTTAAAATTACAGTAGTCACTTATATTGAACGATATAACCAGTAATGTTAACCATGTTTGTGTGTCTTTATTGCTAAAAATTAAAGCGCAATATATCCAAATGTATAATGTAACAAGTGTATATTCAAATTTTATAAAGTATACTGCAGTTAAAAATATGATTTACTACCTCTGGACATATCTTTAGAATGAAGATTACTCAGTAATGATTCCCATGTAACTATTTTTCAAAATATGTTTTACTGTTTTGAACATTAGTCTTTTCAACTAATACATTTTTTTGTTTATGTTTGTTCTTCATAATAAATGGGTTTTTTTATGCAATCGACAACAAAATTTACTTCAAATGTTTCTCTCAGGAGTATCATATAATCATTAAAAGCAATCATTTATAACATTATTTAATTTTAATTATATTATTTAAATGACTCATTCTTATTAAAATATTTCAGAAAAATTCAGAAGATGTCAGCAATTTTGATGAGGAATTTACTTCTGAGCGACCCATCCTCACACCACCAAAAGATCCTCGTCCTCTTACAAAAGAAGATCAGCTGGCTTTTTGCGATTTCGAATACATGGCTGATTGGTGCTGATTTGATATTTTGGCCTTTTTCATGCGACTACAGCACTTATTTTGTTTTTCTTGCCTTATACTTGTACCTACTCCGTCCTCAAATATTGAGGGCAGTGAATCTAGGAATTCCCAGTGCTGTGAAGCATTCTGCAGCTATGAGTGTTTGGCTCAGGCTATTATCCCTTTTAAAGGATGCAAATTTTGTGCTGAATTCCAAGTGTCATTGCCTTAAATTATGTGTATTCTGTATTAAAATATCAAGCAGTGGAGGAATTTGTGATATCAGAACCATGATATTACACAAAGCTAAGACTGTGCCAAAAGCCGTAGGAGTTAATGCCTTCTAGCTTTGCTGTGTGTGTTAGTCCTGTGTGTGTCTAACCTTGAGACCTCTCATCTGCATTTTTTTACATATTTTTTTTACTAGGTAAATTAAAGTTAGCATTTTTCACAACAGTTTATCTTTTTTCCTAATAACCTTTTGTTCCTTACAACATGCTCAACTCTATTTGGACCTTAAAAACATTTATATTTAGAAATCAGTAACTGTAAGGGGAAAAAAAAAGAGAAATTTTGTAATTTTTTTAATGAATGAAAATTCCGTCCTCAAAAATATTTTCTCGTTATAAATATGAAATTGTTAATATATATCTGTTAAAATCTTCGATCTCTATTTTACTTAAAAATGTGGTATTCTTTTTTAAAATGCTATTTACATCTAATATGTAACCAACACAAATGTATATAGTAGCTATACAAGAACTTTGTGAATGTATGTTTTGTATGTCCTGTTGTATCTAAGAATTTATTTTAAATAATCTGGTTTTATATAAATTGTTCTTTAAATGTAAATTTATAATGTATTTCTGCAATTTTATTTACATCCTTATTTTTATTTAAATACTATTATAAAAAAAATCACAAATCAATCATGCAAAAGTATCTGATTTTTTTTATGTGTAGAAAAAAAAAAGGTTATTTTTTAACAAAAGTGAAAACAAATTGTGTATTCTTCTATATTGTTTTATTATGCACTAGATTTGAATTTTTCCTGGCAGTAAGTACATAAAAGAACATTACTATTGTGGCCATTTAGTATTAGCATAATTTATTGTGATGAGAAAAGACTTGTTAAATATAAATATATTTTTTATAATTATTACCAATATGGAATTGTACTTAAATATGAATATCATTTATCAAATTTTATTTTTGTACCTGTAGCCTATTCATACCTGCATTTGATTATTTTATCTGAATTTTCATTAGTTTTAGATTATTTATTTTAAATGTATGAACTTCAAAATTCAAATTGAAAAGATTATGAATAGAATTTTGTTTAAATATTATTATGGTACTTAAAAGAAATCTTCCAAATATAATAATAAAAAAAATACTGTATATAGAGAAATATTCTTTCTTTCTTTTTTTTTTTTTTTAATCATCATTTTTATTAATCCGCTACCTTCTGATCCATTTATTTTATTAGAAGTACTATAGTTTTTCAAAATGTTCAATATTGTCATTTAATTAATATTTTCATGCGTTTAAATTTTCTTAAATTTTGCAATTCCATTAATAATTTACTAATTATAGTATGTGAAATAGGATATTTGATTTTATATCTTTTATTCTACTATAAAATGTTTTTAACCATATATAGTTTAGAATATGTAGAATTAGTTGACACATTTTTGAATTATATTTAAGGCAATGCATAATCTTGAAATGTGTAAAAGAGTGCATATATAATGTGGAAAAGAGCAATTTTGAACTAATAATTAAAAAAAAATTAATAACTTAAATTTAAAAATTCCATTAAAAAAATAAATTCCTTAATAGAATTGGAATACATTTTTCTTTAAAAAAATTATCTAAATAACACTATTAAAATAATTTTCTTACAAAATTATTTTTTCATCTCACAATTATTTGTAGAATTTAAACTGAAGGTTATTTTAATTAAAATGTGTGTAAAATGTTTTAATTTAGATTTAATAAAATTGTCTGTATAACAATTTTTGGTGAAATTCAATTTTTCTGAATTCAATATTAATATTGTTATACGCTTTAATCAAATTTTAATGATTTTTTTATTTATGTTATTAAAATATATATTTTTTTTAAAAATAGTAAATGTGTGTATCTCTTGGTAAAATCATTATTGTTACTATTATTTTTCTATTTATAAGTGCTTTTACTGATTCAATGTTAATCAAAAATTGATTTAAATTTTTAATCGAAAATTTTCTTTTATCATTATTATTGGTTTTTTAAATATATTGAAGTGAAAGAGTAAATTTATTCTTTCTACTACTAATACTTTTGATTTTGTTTTCTGTAAAAAAATTTTTTTTGTATATTCACAGAAGTCTATTGGCACATTTGTAAATAAATGAGAAGGATTTGTACAACCTTTTATAATTAAAAATGGCAGGTATAAGATATGGAATGTGTTCATTGATCAGAAGTGAGTAAAATTAAGACAATTTTCATCTTTAACACAATCTTTTACATGAAATAAATAATAAATTATAAATATTATAAAAGTGTATATTATATTGTATAATTAATTATCTGTAGTATATGTTTATATATATATATTCTTGCATGAATAAAATATAAATTTAATGTGTGGAATATTTTTGTTTTGAAAATTGTTACTATTTACAAATGGTGTTTATGTTTTGCTATAAATTCTTTATTAAAATGTCATATAAAGTATGTTTTGCTGTAATTTTAAACATATATTTTAGAAATTTAAAAAATTGTTTAGATTTATAAATTTTGAAAAACTTGTATTTTTATGAAAAGTGAAAAGCATTTTATTATAGATATTTATATCTTGCATACCTTTGTTTCTTGCTAAACTTTCTATAAAGAAATACAAGATAATTTCAATATTAATTTTCTTTTATATTTGCAAAGCATTAAGTTATTTTGCAAATGATTTCACTTAAATTGAGCATTTATATAAAAATTATAATTCTGTTTTATAATTATTTGATGCTTTATGTAAATTGATAATTTTTGCTCTTGAATTAAATCAGTTCTTTTATTTTTTAGACATAAAGGATTTTGTATGAAATCCTATTTGTATGCAATCTATCTTATATATATATATATATAAGAATAATGAATAATTTCGCAACTTTGTTAATGCAATCATGTATATCTTATTATAATTTAAAGCAATTTTATTGATTAATCACTATTTTTTTAAATTAATAAGATGGTTTCAATGCTTTTTAACTCTTTGTATCTTTTTTATATATATATATATATTTTAGTTTTGATTATATCTTTATTATAATTTTAATAGGGCTTTTGATGTGAAATTTTGATGCCTTTTTTAAAAGTAAATAGATTTTTTCAAATTTCGTTGTAAATATAATTGTGTTAAAAACAAATTTAATTTTAAAAAAATCTCTTGCAATTCTGCTATTAATCAAATTATGTTTATTACTGCATTTTTATTGTATTAAAAATTATTTTTAAACGATAATTTCTTATTTTCGAAAATAAGAATTAATTATTGAAATTTTTCCTGAAATTAAATAAAAAATTATGGATATTTTTTTACTCTTTTTAATATCATGCAAATTAATTATATTCATTTAAAAATTTAAAGTTCTATCAGAAGACTTTTTTAATTGTTAAGCAATGCTAATTCTGATTAATATTGTTTATAATTTAGTGTAAAGGATTGTTGTGAGTTATTGTGACTGTTCACAGAATAAAATGAATTTAATCATCAAAAAGAATGAACTGATCAAAGGGAATCTGTGTTATTTTATATCTGTTATAGTTGCTGTTAGAACAATGGTGTTAATAAAAACTATTTTCAGGGAAAAATACTTATTTGGTATCAAGCACTTGCAGCTTTCTCGTTATTATTCAAACCATTGGTGTTCAGTTTTGTAAATACCAATTACAAGTTTTTATTCCTTTTCCTTTTTTCAATTGCATTTTCAATGGAGGAATCTTAAAGAACTTCAGTAAACTTTGTTGCATTTCTTGGAGAATTGAAATGGTTTGATATAAATGAGGATTAATAAAACAAATCCAGTCAATTAATTATGTCATACTTTTGTATTTACTACATGCATTGTGTATCATAAAAACTTTGCTATCATTTATATAAATTTCTAAACTCTTTCATGAATAATTGGTGGTCACAAAAGTTTAAAAAGAAGAAGAAGAAAAAAAAAAGCCTGTGATTTCAACCTCATTTTATATTTATTCAGAAATGTATATTCAATAATAGTGAAATCAATTCAATTGAGATGTGTTTGCAGCTAATTAGATTAATTTAATAGTAGACTTCTAACATGTGTGTTTTATTTTATTGTTTTAACATTTGTTGACTTTTAAACCACCATCATTTATCATCAAATAAAGTTTCTCATTTGTCTGATCTTTGATCAAGCATAGGTTGGAATTAAGGTTTTTCTTTAAAATATGCATATTTCTTTGTAATAACTGTTTAAACTTGGCTTTGTACAGTTGAAATTCATTTTGATGTTCGTTATCTATATGATTTTAGTATTATTTAATAAACTAACTTTTAAAATGATTGTTTTTTTCATTAATAAAAGAACTATTTGCTCACTTTTATTAAATTTTACTTAAAATTCATGCTAAAATATTAATAAAAACATTTCATAAAATTAAGAAATAAGTATAAAGATACTATTTCAGAATTTTATACCTCTGGTCTATAGTAAGTAAACAAAAATTTTATTTTAAGAGAATTTGCATATAAGCCTTAATTTTATTATTATTAATTGAATGTTAAATGAATTTACATGTTTTAATTATGTTAAACTTTTATTCCTTTCAATTAAGATCATAAGTTTAAACTTTTTAAATCTGCATTACAGGATTATAGTTATTCAAAATGAAATAAAAGGGTATTTAACTCAAAATAAATTTTTACACAAATATTAACTTTGCGAACATGAGAAGACTAACATTAAAAACGGTACATGAGTAATATTACATGGTTGTGCCTTGAACTACCTCTACACATCTTCCACAAAATTAATTTTCAGAAGGAATTGGAAGAATTCTTATCAGAAAATTCTACTGTATAATCTGTCTTTTTAAAGGAAGATTGCAAATTATTATTATAGTTTGAAATAAATTTTAAATCATTTAAATACTTTGATTTTGTACTTTTGCATTTTATTTTTTATTTATAGTTCAAGAAATATTCTATATATATATGAAAAATTTGCCATCACTTCATTTTTTTTTTGTTCTTTTGAAATTTATCAGTTTTCAAATTTTTTATGTCGTAATGCAAATAACCAGTAATGTGTTTGCATGGCTGTATTTTACGTGGGAAAAAAAAATCAAAGTCATTAAAAATTAATCGATTTTGATTAAGTTAAGACTATTTTACGATTTTTCGCTTGTTTTCATTTCGAATGACAGTAACAAATTGTCCAGCTTTTTCCAAATTAACTATAATTTACAGTATTATATACTATAAAATATACATAGATTTACTTAATTTTTTATATTGCTTGTTTACATTAATTAGCTAACATATATTGAAAAAAATTTTTTAAGTAGTTCCACGTTTTTTGGCCTTAAAAGTATGTTGACTGCTGTATATTGGCAAACTTTTTCGGTAGAGCGCCAAAAATCGAAAAAAAAAAAAGTTTGGCGGGCCAAGATAAATTTTTCTAAAATTTAAAAAACAATATGCAAGTATTAAAATTTAAATATGTTAATGAGATGAATGAAATTACGATTTCATTTTTAAAAATTCCTTTTAGTGAGGTTCGAAGTGAGATACACTGATTCTAAGGGACGAGGCTAAATGCTCATCTGTCAGTCTACTTCTGAAATAATTCTTTGTAAGGTTCATAGTTGAAAACAATTGTTCACATATATAAGATGAAGCAAACGTAGCACTTATTTTCTGGGCATGAGATATTAAATTTGGGAAACGTACTTTCGATAATGATTTGTAAAACTGTAACTTTGGCATATTATCAAAGTAGAAGGATATAAATATGTATTTCTTTTAATTTGCCTCGGACCGGCAAATTAAAATTCTATCCGCGTAGAACCTTCCGGTAGGCCGGAGTTGGCCCATCCCTGGACTACAGAGTCATGCAACTCAAGACTCAACATATCCCAACTTTTCTGAAATGAAACCTATTGTTTAAATTTTTAATCAAAACATGATGCACTAACAAATATAATGCAGTTTTTAGAATAAAATACACACAGGAATTAATTTTTCAAAAATTATTCATTTAAAATGACAAACTTCAAGAAACTCTCCTGCTTTCACACACATGCCCCAACATTCTTAAAGATTATTGAAAGCATTCATCTAACCCAATGTATGAAAATGCTATAAATTAAATATTAATTATTTTGTAAAATGCATTTTTATTAATAAGCCTGTTTAATATAAGAAATCGTTTTACATAGTGCATAACTTTATCATTTTTACAATACAATGTAATGAAAACTGAAGTTTCGTTCTCTAGGCTTTAAATACAATAAACTGTACTTTAACAAGATACTTAAAATTTCTAACTTTCTGTTCAGTAAATTTTGAAATCGCGGTATCAAAATCGATACCTTCAACTGCATTATTTCCAGTTGACAAAATAGCTACTCTAGTAAGACGAGCTTGATTAATAGATGATTCTTAATTAGTTTGAAAGTTCGAAAAACTTCTCTCACATGGTGTAACAGAAATGCATAAAGTTAAGAAAAATTGGTTGAGAACATAGTTGAAATGTTTTCTTAGTCGTGGAGTTTTTTTAAGGATACCATCAGCAGAAACATCATTGTAATTTTCAACCAAACTTTCTGTAAACTTACGAAGTTCAGTTTCTGAGATTTCGATCAGACTGATGGGCTGTAAGATTGCAAATCGATTTCTCGAAACCCATCAATGCACTCTAACATTGACCTTTTCGGTCATTGGTTCAAAGTCGGCGGCTCGTCTGCAACTTTCTCTGGGGGCATAATTTTCTTCCTCCTGACAGTTCTTTTTACAACAGGAATGCCCATCTCTTCACATCTTATTCCAGGGTGGGTCTATTGTTCTGGTTATGTCTATTGTTATGGTTCTTCCATGACCGAAAATTTAATAATATGATTATTTATTTCAATATCTTGCTTAAAGGTATTTAAGCGGTAGATCTTAAGGTTTCTTAGAGTGATATGGACAGGAGGAATTCCAGTTAATACTTGAAGAGCTTCAGTTGAGACGGTTTTAAAGCATTTGGTAATATTTAGCATTCCAATTCTCTGTAGTTTAATAAGTTTACTATTTTGTTTTGTGTGATCTTTAAACCAGATTTCATAGCCATAGGAAGACAATATTTTTCATAACTTTTTTTATAAATTTACTTCTTAATCTGTGGAGTAAGTCCCCAAAAAACTGATGATTCTATAAATTTTATGGATAAGTTTGTTAATTTTAACAGTTAAATTTTCGATATGGGTATTCCATGCCAGATTCTCATCAATTATGAGTTCGAGATATTTAATTTGATTTTGAAACGTCCCAATTTCATGGTTGGAATGTGAGAAAACATTTTTGTGGAAACTATTGTAAAAACACTTTTATTATTGTTTATGCTTAACTTATGTGTGGAAATCCAATTTTCAACTTTTTTAAGAGAGCTAGCACAAATCTTGAAGAAATGGAAAGATGCAGGAGCTCTAAACATCATGATAATATCATCTGCGAAAGCTTGAATCCATGTGAACTGTCCAAAGTTAATATTGAGAAGATCATTTATATATATGTTTCATCGGATAGGACCTACGCAGGAACCTTGACAGATGCCCTGATTATAATGATGGTTTACGTTTCCTCACCGTTCATTCTTTCAGAAAACTAAGAATGATATTTTTAAGATTATTTGGGATATTCAATTTAGAGATTAATATTCAATTTAAAGATTAATAGAATTTAGAGATATTCAAATTTTTTTCATAATGTTCAAATTAATGGAGTTGAAAGCGGTGGCCATATCTATTGAAATTAGGCAAGTTATATGGTTTCTCTCTTGGGGTGCTTGAATAAAATTTAAAATGTTTTGAAGAGTGTTAATAGTTGAGCGTTGTTTTTTGAAGCCGCACAAAAACGATAAATCGCATCGTATAGACCACAGAATTTGAGCTGTTGCTCTGATTGCGATAATTTCCGAAGCATCACGTAGTTCCTGAATGGCATTGACAATCTTCTTGAAACATTTAAAAACTGACTTAACAGCTTCACAGTCTATCTAGTTTCTGAAAATCGTTTTACCATAACTTCAATATTTGGGAGAAGGATCGTCCATCTGTGCATAGAACCTGAGGTACCTAAACCTATAACGGCTTCAAGGAGAGGGGTACTTTCAGTATCATGGAAACACTTTAATTTTTATTTACACACATTACAAATTATGTACAAAAAAAATAACAAAAAAAAAATAAAAAATTAAATTTTATTCGCGACTGCAGTTCACTACAAGGATGGAGATTTTCAGAGTTCTTGAGTCTATGACAAATCTATATAATTGCCTGATCTGCCGTAGAACTTAAATATCACACGGCGTGATACACGAAGCCACAAGGGGCTCACTTTGTAAATAAGCAGGAACTCCGGCCTGTCATTTCACTTTAAGAAAAAAGGAAAAGCACTTCATATCAACTCATAGCAGAACACTCTTTTTTTCATCTCGCAAAACCTCCCTTTAAGAAAATCCGTCAAGAATCACTTCTCATTGAAGTAGACACTTTCTCAGCCCATAGTCGATCATCAATCACGATGCAACAATTCATGGTGTAGTTCCTATTCCCTTTGTAATTCTTTCGACCTGTGACGGTCGCACAGACAATCGCTAATTTTACGTGGTCTTATTATCCGTGACACCGAACATCTGCTATCAGATTTGAGTGACAGGTTATTCTCATGGGTATAACACTAAATGCATGCTTCCCACAACACTGTTTATCTGCTGTCAAATTTGTGATAAGTTGTTTTTATGTATTTGTTGAAAAATATGCATTCCTCTCTTCTCGGAACGGAATGCTACAATGTCGAAGGTTTAACAAATTTCAGCACTGAGCCTGCCATCGATTGGATTTCCAAAAACTTTGCTTCTCCCGACTCGTTTTTTTTTTTTTTTGACAGCTTTTTCTAATAGGATTATTGACAGCTGCTGTCAATATTTTGCTGTCAATGTGCTTTTGTTATAATTTTCTTTCTTCTTTTTCAGTGCAATTCGATCTGTTTTAATTCATGAAAATAATATGTCGCAGAAGAGCAAACTTGGTCGTCGTACTTGAGGAGCGAAAGTAAATGGAAAAAAAAAAAAAAATTCCTGAGGAAGAACGGACATCAGCGAACAGGCGAAACAGAAAAAGAAAGGTCCAAGCAGTCAAACTTGAGGATGCACAGTTGCGAATACGACGATCGAGTTCTACCAGTAGCAGATCTGTTTCGTTCTCAACAGAATGAGCGCAACAGGCTGATAAATGTCAATGAGAAATAGCAGACCAGTATCAAACACGACTTCGTGCTAAATCACGCAATTAAAATCGCCTTGCATTCCGGTAGAACCCAGCTGATGATTATAGTTTGCGCCTGCATGTTCTCATCGGCACTATGATTGAAGTATGCCTCATTGCAAGGGTTTGAAATTTAATGGAAAAAAAGGAATGCATTGCATCTCCGGAAAAAAGAAACTGCCTCAAATTGGAGAATCGCCAGAGCAATTAAAAATTTTGCTTGCCGGATATACAGCTGAATCAAAGCATTTCCTATGTAACATCAGGAAATATAATTCCTACTTCCAAATGACATCGTGCAGAAATCGTAACAGCCAACTTTTTAACTTTTTTTTAACTTTACAGCCAACTTTCTTACCAACTTTAAAGTGAAAGGACAAATTTATCATAAAACCGGTTCCTGCTTCCGTTTCTAGATGACCAGCATAAATTCCTACAAATTTCATTCGGGATAGCAATGATGAATCGAATGCAAGCAGCGGCATGAAAAGGTCCATCGTTTCCCAACTGCAAGAGCTTCTTCATGAAGGAAAAAAACCCCAATGCAGTGGGTTTGTTCATAACAGCAATTGATGTGATGGCATCTGATACATACAAGATTGTTATTCCTGTTGACAAAACTCCTGCTGGAGAACATGTGCAAAATTCAATGCTCCAACTATAGATAAAGTGGTAATTGTTATAGTCGGAAATCAATATCAATTCCAATCTAGAGATATTGTTCTTCATCGGCGAAACGATCAGTTGACAAGAGTTACAGAAACTCATCGATGTTAGGATGCCCTGCTATATCCAATAATTTTTTAGGATGGTGCTGATGGATTTCACTGCGATGTTAAGATGATAAATCTAGTCAGTGGCGAAGAAACAAATAAGAAATGTAGCGCAATGAACTATTATTCATATCGATTCAAGATAATGAATGTGGCAGTCGAGGCTTTTGATCGATTTGCGTGGAAATATCAGACCATTTGTGAACGCATTAATATTACTTGCAGAAGATTTCAGGCAAACATACCTGCAATTCCTCAATTGACACCAGCGGACGAAATAAATGTTTTCCTGAAGTACTTTATTTTGTAGCAATAAGT
Organism: Caerostris darwini; assembly: GCA_021605075.1. Taxonomy (NCBI): domain Eukaryota; kingdom Metazoa; phylum Arthropoda; class Arachnida; order Araneae; family Araneidae; genus Caerostris; species Caerostris darwini. The sequence continues at coordinate 170,440 of BPLQ01013567.1, read as the reverse complement.
AAGACATTTAATTTACTTATAAATATGCGTATCCAGCTGCAAAACGATCAATCAGCTGAAATATTCTCACATAAATTTGGAATGGAAAGGTGCCAGCTGATCAGACCTCATGAAGAATTTCACTGTCTCATAATTTCTGCAATTTGACACTAAAAGAAAAAATTGGTTGAAAAGATATTTCCCAATATTTAAACCAATTATAAAAATCCACATTGGCTGAGTGAACAAGCTATTCTTGCCGCCAAGAACAAAGACGTCTACGAATTTAACAATATTATTTAGTCTAACATTCAAAGCGAGGTTGTCACATATAAGTCCCTCAACACTGTGGCTAATTAACCAACAGAATTTTTTAATTCATTCGATCGGCCAAGGATGCCACTGTATGAACTGCAATTGAAAATCGGCGTACCAATTATGTTACGAAATATCAACCAACCAAAGCTTTGCAACGGGAAGCGGCTTGCAGTAAAAACATTAATGAGCAACGTTGTAGAATCGATAATCTTGGCAGGACCTTTCAAAGGTGAAGATGTTCTTATTCTTCGCATTCCTATGATTACAGCGGATATGCCATTTCAATTTAAGATATTGCAATTTCCAATTCGATTGACGTTTGCAATCTCCATCAACAAAGTTTAAGGCAAATCTTTAGAATTGTGGGGTTTAGATGTAGACACTAAGATTGCTTCTCACATAGACAATTATATGTTAGTCAGCAAGCAGACAATCATACCCACAAGTATTGTGAAATTAAACATATTAGAAGGTTGTGCTTTTTCTTTTCGATTTAACAACAACGCGGGTACAGCTAGTTAGTAATAAAAACTAAATTCTAAATCAGGGGTCCCCAAACTTTTCAGCCGGCGGGCCACATTGTTCACTCCAGTAAGTACCGCGGGCCAAAACCGTTTTAATTTTTTTGCCATTATCTATAATTTCTAGACTAGTCGCCGAGTACATGCTCTGCGCGAGCCTACGCGTGCTAAATTCGCTGGTTCAACTAAGTACTACAATTACTATTGTGTGTATCGATACGACCATGAACTTGACGACATCTAATGGTCAAAAGCGGAAATAGGTACATAATATTCTTTATCGCTAACAGATGACGCTAGTAGTAGTTTCGAAACCGCAGTAACAATTAAACATTCGTAACCTCATTGGTTGGAGAAACTTCTGGCGTATTCCAATCACTTCGAGTTCGCAGTAATTGGAATGTAAAAGGCTAGCGGAGCGACCCCGACTCAGTCTACCTAGGGAAGACGAAAGAAGCGGAACTGTATCTATTGTGAAGTAAATTAGTGCGTAACCCCGTTTAAAAGACCGATCTGACCCACGTCCATACGTAATTGTATTTTGATTTAACTTGTAATTTTTTTGTGTGATTTACTACAAAGAATATAACATTAAACGCCCTTATGAAAAGAAACATTTTCAAAATTACTCAAAATATACAGGAAGTTTGCGGATAGAAAAATTTGAAGCTTTGAAACGCGGATTGAAATTGCAGCAATCTTTGCTTACGAAAGCCAATATTGAACAAGAGGCTGCAACTCGTGCCAGCTTTCGTGTGGCTCTTGAAATCTCAAAACGTGGAAAGTCATTCACTTGAAACATTCATTTTGAAACATGTGAAATATTCAGCCGCACAACTGAGACTGAATTTCCCGTCGATTTTGCAGTCGAAGTTTTGAGTGCTTTGAAGATAAATTTTGATACTCGTTTCTCAGACTTTGATGACATTGCAAATGAAATTAAGATCTTTCAAAATCATTTTGATACTGACATTGAAACCCTAGCCTCGGAACTCCAAATGGAAATTATTGATTTACAGGTGCAGTGATATAATTAAGAACAAATATCAAACCTCATTTTTATTGGAATTTTATGAGTCTTCCACTGATACAATTTGATAATTTACATAAATTTGCTCGAGGGCTGTTTTCTGTTTTTGGTACTACTTACTTGTGTGAGAAAGTATTCTCCAAAATGAAGTACACAAAGAATGTTTACAGATCTAAGTTAACCGATGAGCATCTTAAATCTCTTTTAATAATTGGTACATGTAAAATTGATCCACAACTGCAAACTATTGTCAGTGAAAAATTACAATTACATAAATCTCATTAGTATTTTTTTACAAGTGGATACCCCGCGGTTTCATTCGCGTTCATTTAGCTTTTCCGTTCCTGAGGGATTTTCAGGATAAAAATCATGTTTGATTCAGGGTATATATATTCCAAACATCGATATACATACATATGCGATACTTTTTACATCAACATAACTACCGAGGGCAACCGCGGGATGTTAACTAGTTTATAATGTTAGTGGGATTCATTTAAATTATTTGTTAGTTGTTATGCTTAAGTTAAATTTTTTGCATATTATGTTTGTCATTAAGCTTTATCTAGCAAGTAAATAAAATCGAGTTATTATCATTCTGTGTTTTTTTTATCCAACTTATTACAGCAACAATATGCTATTCGCTGTCGCGGGCCGTAGTTTGGAGACCCCTGTTCTACATGATGCATTGAATGCATCATGTAGTCATTGAATGTTAAAGGATTGCAAATTCCAGGGTTGATGGAGCATCTTAGTCACGAAGCGACCATGGTGTCTTTAACTTGATATTTCTTCTTTTTCGAACTACTTATTTCTTCTTGAAATTCTTTCTTTCTTGAAATATTTTCAACAGAATTTCGCAATGATCAAGGTCCATTAATTTGAAAGAAGAAAACAGCAAAAAATGAAGTAGATGACATTGCAATACCATTTACAAATATTTGAAGTTTTATCTGCTTTAGAATGAATTGCTTTCAGTTTCTTTATTAAATCAAGAAGTCCAGAAAGTGAAGCAAATAATGATATGAATTTTTGCATTACAAAGAAGGAGTTGCTGATGAAGCTGTCGTCAGAGTCAACAAGGGGATTTTTCTTTGAGGTTTCAACAGTTTTTTCGAAGTTTATTCCATCATTCTTGAGGATTGAAAAGTAGATGAACTTTAGATCAGCTTTTCTTGATAGTTTAAATGCCGGTGGAAATTGTTGGACTAATGTAGGCTTTGGGATATTTTTTTCGACATGTCGAATGCAATCTGCAATCACATGCAATCTGTGTCTAAAGATTTGAAGCAACATGATCATGTCCACCGCAGTTAATGCAGGGGTTGTTCGAGTTTTTCCTTAATAGTGCAATCCTTATGGAAGAAATCCTTTCCAAAATATCTTGCTCGAAGATTGCAGTTCTTTAAGCCATGATGGGAAAAAACTGCATCTAAAGCATTGTATTGCAATGGGCTTCCTGTTGAATCTTTCAATTCTAACGGACTTAGAAACTATTTAGGATTAATGATATTAATCATGTAGTAATAATAATAAATAATGTAGTAATAAAAGTTAAGTAAACATAAATTAAATTTTAATAATATGCATAATAAGGTTACAAGAAAAACGAGTAATGTGCCGAGTTGAAATGATTACACCTTTTGGCGTGGAAGAAAAGAATTCTCATTTTATGTATCAAAATGGCATATCAGTACAAAATAGAATATTTTTCATTATTTGGAAATTTCTAGTTTAAGCTAATAAAATAAATACAAAATACAATTGTAAATATAATTCATTTAAACAAGTATAAATAATTACCTCATACATTCATAATGGAATGGACATTTAATATTTTGAATAATTAATGATAAATTTTTTAAAATAAGATTTTATAATACATTTTGATAAAAAAAAAATCTGTATAATCAGAAAAATTTATTTTCAATATGAAGTTCGTATAAATGTGATTAATTGATGATAGAATCCAAATAAGAAATTTAAAAAAAATATTTTAAATGATTATTTATATAAGTATTTTATTATTATAATTATTTAATAATCATAATTTAATTATTAATTAATTAAATTAATAATTATAATTAATTTAATAATTTAATTATTTTAATAATTATAATAAAGAATATTTTGATTAGAAATGTCTGCAATTTACAACAAAAAGGCAATGTAAATTAATTAATAACTGTTATTTAAATGCATGTCTTAAATGTGAGAATTTTTAAATATGTGATTAATGATGTATAATTATATTACTTTGATGTATAATTAAAATATAATTCACATTTTGAAGAGACCTTAACAGCTTATTTAAAAAGATTAACCATTATAAATGATTGTTTCGTTAAATATTAAATGAAGAGAAATTGAAAGGAAAAAAGAGGGATAATTGAAAAAAAAACTATAAATACTCTAATAATAATAAAATAAATATTAACTTATATTACATTTCCTTACATTAAAATTATAAATTTTTCTATAGGTATAATTTTACTTTTCTTATCGAGTATTACTTATATATAATACAACAGTACCTAAAACTATTAAACTACTAATTAAACCCACATTTAATGATGTATGATAGTTCAATTTTGAGTTAAGAGTCCCTTCTAATTGGTTTAACATTCTTGTACTTGTTAAATCACAGCAACATTTATCAGCATCACAGGCATGAAAAACACTATCACTCAGAGCAGATTTCATAGCTTTCAGATTTTCCTGCAAGACTTCTTGTTGAACTTTTATTTCAGATAACAATTCGTCCGTTTGATTCTGAATGCTACCTTGCAAGTCCTTGGTATTGGGAAGCACCACGGAATTTAATTTAATAATTGTGTTTTGCAAATCATTAACTTGGTTAGATATGTTGCTGGCAAAGACTTTGATATCTTTCCGATGTCGCCAGTTGTTGATACTAGATCCAAGCAGACCTAAAAGTCCCCCCACGACTCCGGTTATTAGGGACAAGTATTTATTTTTTTCCCTGTAAGTTCTTTCATGATCTTGGCTGTTATTTATGGCTAGGGCTAAGGTTGTTTGCAGTTCTCTCTCTGTTTGATCGTGCAATGTAAAGGCATCTCGAAGTCGTTGTTGTTCTTTTATAAGCTCATGCACCTGCAAATTAAAAAACAGCTATTACTGATATATTATATAAAATATTTTTTTACGCCTTGTAAATACACAGTCCAGTCACATTAATGTGACCACCTGTCAAAAGCCAGAATATACAAGAATGTATATTCTGGCTTTAAGTGGAGTGTGGAATGTGGTATTAAGTGGAATTCTTTATATACACTCCACTGCAATGTGCTGCCACCTGCCTTTTGTGATTGGTTACAAATGCATAGTTATCAATCTGAAGCTTTCAAATTTGATATGTATATACGCTACGGCTACGCAAAATCGTTTTCCGCTCTTTAATACCTTCAATTCAGGTTTGGATGTATTTTTATAAGTTACTTTTATAAATCTTACAGGGGGTAAGTATTATAGTTCAATGGTAGGTTTACTTTTCTTCTACGATTAATATATAGGGTTTAGAAGGGAAGGTAATTGAGTTTTGGCCCAAAAATATTCCAATATACCGTATGATTTCATCAGCAGCAGTGCCGCAACAGCCCCCTGATGGGCCAAGGCCGTCTGCCTACTGGCAGATTTCGAGACAAGAGATGCTTTCTTTTACGGGGTAGGGTTGCCAGTCCTATGCTCAACGCTCTGCAGTCATATTAGACCGGGACTTACGGTTTAAAGTGGATTCCGAATCACCGTATGTTTTACATACGGTGATTGGCAATGATATTGGGCAACAAGATTCTAATTGGATGCGGTTGGGTTGAGATACTTGAAGCACAGGTTTGATAACTCCCAGCTTTATTTACACATAATACAATATTTAACACATTTAAACAAAGATAATTATAGATTTGTGGAAGGACTCTACTTCTAAGTCGAAAACCTGAAACTCGGATACACGCAGAGTATGCGAAATATACTTCCTCTTCGGGAGAAAGTCTGTAGTCTAATTGACTATTTCTCCTGAACGCCACAGGTGGGCAGCTCCTGCCAGTTTGTAGGTGGAAACATGGTTACAGCACTCAACATTTTTACACTTATTGAGTGTAAAAATTTAAAAAAAAAGGCCTAGACAAGGCCCTCTAAATTTTTAATTGAAATATTTTTTATTTTACTTACGTTTTTCTTTTGCTTACAAAATATTAATGAAAATAATCCATTTCTTTAATTTCTAATTATTAAATTTAAAGTACTCTTTTATCCTAATTGTATCACTTCTTTTCCTTTTCAGTTGAGCAAAGAAAATACCAAGTAATTCAGCTAATTTTAATAAATTATTTAAATACAAGAGTTTATGATTTTTAAGGTTTAGGTTTCCGTAATTATTTCACATTATGTCTGAATTCAGTAATTGCATGAGAAAATATTCCTTAAATAAACCAGTACATCAAGCATAGAAGTGTTTGTAGAATAACCCCTTCTTTGTTATTATAGCGGTCATTATTTAAAAGGTGTCAGCAGATTTCATGACATGAGTATATACCAGGGATGGGCAAACTACGGCCTGTCGGAAGGTTCTATCCGGTCCGCAGATAGAATTTGTCGGTCCGAGGCAAATTGAAAGAAATATATATTTATATATCAATCTCCTTTTCTACTTTGATTAAATATTATTTTTTTCTTCCTTTTTTTCAAAGGACTGATGATCTTTTACTTTCTCTATTTGGATATTTTTACCATGCCTTTCAACGTAAATTGTGAAGCAGTGAGATCAGATGTTCAGGTTGAATGAATTGAATTGCAATCTAACAATCATCTCAAGCAGTTGTTTCTAAATATGCCAAAGTTAGAGTTTTAGAAATCATTATCGAAAGTAAGTTTCCCAAATTTAATATCTCACGCCCAAAAATCAATGCTATGTTTGTTTCATCTTATATATGTGAACAAGTGTTTTCAACTATGAACCTTAGAAAGAATTATTTCAGAAGTCGACTGACAGATGAACATTTAGACTCGTTCCTTAGAATCAGTACATCTCACTTCCAACCTCAATATAAGGAACTTTTAAAAATGAAATCGCAATTTCATTCATCTCATTAACATATTTAAATTGTAATACTTATATATTGTTTTTAAAATTTTATAAAAATTTATCTTGGCCCGCCAAACATTTCTTTTTCGATTTTCGGCCCGCGACCGATAAACTTTGTCCATCCCTGATATATACTATAAATGCCAATAGTTTGGCGGCATACACTGCTGCGACCGTAATAATAAGGAATACCTTTTTCATTAGAGATAGTATAAAATGTTAATTTACATTAGTCTCTTCAATAGATTGCCTATAAAATCGTCATCAAACGTTTCATTTGCTAACAAATAGTTCTAATTATAATAAAATTCTAAATTTTGAAGATATCATAATACTTATAATAAAATAGCAAATATATATTTTTTTTTCCTTCGTGTTATTCGCTTATGTGTTAAACTGCTGTAAAAATATTGATAGCTACAAAGAGACATGCATATACATTCGTCATTAAATAATTTTACTTGTATATAGACATCTAGAAGGTATAAATATTATTGGTTATAATGCCCTGACAATATTTTTTATCCTTGATAAAGTATAATAGTATTTTTAGAGTTTTGATGAATTTCTTTATTGATTTTCCTTCTTTATCTTCTATTGCGTGTTTGTCTTTTATTATTATTTTTTTTTTTGTGAATGTGTATGTTTCAAGATATTCTTTAATATCTTCAAATCTTTAATCAATATTAATGATCTTTGCATCTTTTTATTTTGATGTAGCTGAGTTATGGACAAATGAGAATTATTTTTTTGGAGGGGAAAAAAACAAAAACAAAAAAAAAGAAACCGAATGTTATTTTGTAGCTTTGTTTTACAAACTGATTGTGCTTAAGTGCCTTGTTAACTCTCCATTATTATTATTATTTTTTTTTGTCCTGTATGTTTGACTTTTGAATTAGTTTAGCCCTATGTATATTCATTGCTATAAAAATTAACAAACTAAGAAGGAATTGTTCGAACACAATAAATTTCCCATGGGTATTTGTAATGTTGATGTAAGTCATTAATTACAAAATGAAAGCAAAAGGATTTTTTTTGTTCTAATGCAGCTGGAAAATACTTAGACAGCTGTCTTTGATGTCTTAAGGCAAGCGCTGCACCGACGTTACTCACTTAGCACTACCCAGGAGGTGCATGTAGCTTAAAGATAAGCTACGGACGTGGAATAACAATACCCCCGCAACGCTCTACGATCATGTTAGACCGGGACTTACGGTTTAATGTGGATTCCGAACCACTACAAACATCAATGGCACCGCCGGAACTCGAACCCGAAAACTGTGATACTGAGCGCCAGAGCGCTAGCCACTCGGCCATTCAGACCCCATGCAAAAGATTATTTATTGAAGGAAAATTCACAAAGAAATATAGAGTCTAGAGATTGGGCTACATCTAGTAAGAACATGTGATACAATATAATCGGATATTGATTTGGTTTGGTTTGTCGCTCTATGGTCATTTTTTTGCACACTTTGGGCTAATTAGACCGGCATTTGCAGTTTAACGTGGATTCCTAACCACTAACAACCATGCCACTTCCAGGATTCAAACCTGAGTCGGATGTTGAGACTTACATAGTTTTCATGGTGATCTGTGGTATTTCATTCTAAAATTACTATACTAAGCGTGTCTCTAGTTAGAAAAACTCCTATGCTGCCCAAATTGTGGACCTAGATCATATCACAAATTTTCTATAAGTGGCAAATTCGGGGATAGGGCAGGTTAAAAAAATGTCTTAACATTGAGGCCTCAATCCTATAGCGCCTTTACTGTATATGGCCAAGCCTTATTTTGTTGGAAAATAGCTCCTGGGAGTACGGCCATGAGAGGCAATGCGTGTGACTGAAAGATATTATGAATTGTTTGTCATGTCTGATGATAATCATGATGATGCAGATCATTATTACAGCGGATAAAATGTCGTATGCAATGGTACCTTAAACTATGACACCAGATGTGTGGGAAGTGTAGCACTTCAAACAATGGACAACATAAAAGAGCTCATAATAAGGCTTCCAAAAACGTATGTAGTTGTCATCAGAATCGTTTTCGTCATCGAAGAACGACCTGTATTTACTCCACAATCAACCTGATCAGGATGTCACCACTCTAAATGGAGGGCGACATTGGGTGGCTGTCAGGGGCAACATATGTCAACAACAATAGCAAATGCTTGTTAGCCAACCTTGCTTGTCAAATAGAAAGGCCAGATAAAGGGTTCTGTATATATAGCATAGCCTTTGTGTGGATGATGGACAATGAAGCAGTTAGCTGTATGCAAGTTGTCTATAATGAAGTAGCCTCGGTTATTTGGACTCTGGAGGTAGGATATTATGAACATGAACTCATTCTTGTCTACTGTTTGCAATATCTCCTTTCAGTATTGCTAAAACGGCTAAGGTGGCAACTATCTTGAAAAGCTAGCCACCTATCCTCTATCATTACAATGGTTCTTCCTCTCTCACATGTCGAAGACATCATAAGGGCAACTTTGATGATAAAGTGCCTTTCTGTAGAGCGAGCGATAAGTTGTATATAGAATGCCTCCTCGGTTCGGCTAATTATGAACAAGGGTGTGCGCACACCAATGCCCGTATTAGTCCCATGTAATGTGCAAGCATGCTCTTTTATTCATTTTTATACAAGTCTGATAGAAACCTTGATGACAAGTTTTCGTATCAGTCCGACTATTCATTCTTAGTGTGCTAATTTATATGAAAATGAGAGCATATATATATTAACTTTCCTTCCTTTTTATATATGCTTATTTAGATTACACACACACACACATATTAAAGAAATTTTCAAATTAAGATGTATCAGAGGGCCAAACCTAGCATAATATTTTCAAAATGAAATCTAAATTTGGAAAAATATCGGAGATCTAGGGAAAATGAAAATATTTCATCTACATTTGAGGCTCGTGGATTTTACCTTGTTTCGCTCCTCCCAGGGCCGGATTTTCCTACAGGCTAACTAGGCTTCAGCCTAGGGCCTCAAGATCAAGAGGGGCCTACATTCGAATTGTTAGCAAAATTAGAATTACACTATTTTAAAAACAGTAAACACTAAAACATTGAATTGAAAATAAGGAGAAATTCTATTCATTAGGTATTTTGTGCATCGAAATTGAAACCATCAGAAAAATAGATTTTGATGAACTTATAGAAGAATTCTGTGTGAAAAAGTATAGAAAGAAATTCTTCTAATCTACTATTTCATTTTAAATGTATACTTGGATTGAATCAGTTCTTAAATAAAATAACAATGAACATAAAGAAGAAAAAATTTAATATGATATACAATTTGATATTTTCTTTTTTGTGATCTGGATTTTGTTTGAATAAAGTTCCATTTTTGGTTCAGTTTAAAACTTGAAATTCATAATAATTCATACTTATTAATAATTATTATGAAATAAATTTATCTGAATTGAATTTGCTTTAATCTTCAATGTATTGAATATATTTAATTCAATTTGATAAATATGATCATTTTTATTGCATATTTTATTTTCGTAGTCAAAAATTTTTATTATTTGAATTTTGTTTTTTTGTAAATGTTGTGTGTTATGTTTGATTAGTTATTGTTACAAGTACTATATAGGTTGCTGAGAATAAATGTCCAAATAAGTGTTCTCACTTTTTTTTTTTTATTACCTGGGTCACATTTTTTATAAAGATTAGTACCCCTCACAACATGTTTCATTTAACATATTTATATATATCATAGTAGGGCCTGAATGGCCGAGTGGCTAGCGCTCTGATGCTCGGTACCACAGGTTTCGGGTTCGAGTCCCGGCGGTGCCATGGATGTTTGTAGTGGTTCGGAATCCACTTTAAACCGTAGGTCCCGGTGTAACACGATCGTAGAGCGTTGTGGAGAGTGACATATTAAAAATAAGGAAAAACTAACTGTTCATATATATAGTGATTAGGGGATTATAGTCCTTGTTGCTTCACATCCCCATATACCACTTCATTCATATATCACAGTAATGATGTATTTTATTTTTTCTCATGTAAATTGCAAACTTAAAAATGGGAGGTGAAAAGGCCTCATAAGTGGAATATGAGGCCCCATTTTTTAATAAAAAGTTTTGCTAACTTAAATATACATAAATATGCTGATATACATAAATCTAACAGAAGAAAAACTATCTTGATATATTAGTTAACCATGAAGCAACTGATGGAGCTTTAACAGTGCTTCATATTTAAATAATGAAATCAATAATGACAAATTTTCTTAGGTATTCAATATGTAAGGTAAACACAATAATATGAAATCTTTGTATATACAATTCTTCTGTACATGTGCTTGTCACTGAACTTCTCCTAAACGGCTTGACTGGTTTTGATGAAATTTTTTTTGTGTTTTTAGTGGGTCCCCAGATAGTTTAAATTTGGTTTACACTTGCTAAAGGCAATGGGATTCATTAGCATCTGTTAATAGGCAAATACCCTATTCTTTAATAAAAAAAGATACAGTTACTTAATAATTACTGGCAACATATTTTTTATATTTAAATTTTTTTTTTCATTCAAGCATTCAAAATCATAGCCATTTTATCGTTAATTTTGTATTTTTTCTTCTGAAACATCTATAGAATAATTATTCATTAACAAGATATGTTTTAAAAAACTATAATATTTAAATAAGTAATTCAATTACCTGAGTTGCTACTGATATATACATATTATCTCCTAAAGACATCTTATGGAGTATATCATGCATTTCTTGTAGTTTCTTTTGGACTCTAAACATTTCATCCTGAACTTGACGTCGTCTTCTTGTGTAGTTTGAACTTGGTTCTGAACCTATAAGAAGAAATTATAATAAATACATTTTTTTCACAGTGATAATTTTTTTTCACATAATTAATTCTCAGAAAACAAATTATTTTCTAGTTTGGTTAACAACACTTTCAAAGAGGGAAGAATGCAGCTCTATATGCATTAATGAATGAATCAAATTAAAAAAACAATTATTATAATTCTTGAGCCCCATGAAATGATTGTTATGAAATATTATAATAAAAAAAAATCTTGATACATCAAATTCATTACATTATGTAATTTTTTTTTTTTTTTTTTTTTTTTTTTTTTGCAACAGCTTAATTTGATTATATTTTCATTCAGGATAAAGAACATTTTATATCTTAATTTCTGCATTTATATAGATTGATGGGAACTATTTAGAAAATGAATAAAAATATTTCTATTTAAAAATTTAATATAAAAAACAATAAAGATACAAATTCTATACATATCAAATAGGATACACACATTATTTAAAGAATGTATTTTAATATATTGTAATTAATAGATAATCACAATATGCTAAATATTTATTAAGAGATATATTTCTTCTCAGTTAGGGAAGAATGAAGACATTTTATATAAACAAATTAAAGTCAATTTTAGCCATGATTAAAGAAACAGTATTCATGCAGTAATTCTAAAACAACCAAAGCAAAATAATAGTGGAAGCTTATTTATTGCTAAATATTTACACAATCATGTAATTTGGCTTGTATTGCTTAATATACTACATGACAGAAAAAAAAAAAAAAAAAAAGTACAATTGCAAAAATGTGTTGAAACTGACATATAAATAAATAAATAATATTAATTTCATAAATTTAATGCATTACAATTATAATGTAATATGTAATGACAGCAAGTAGGGCCATATACTCTTTTGATATTTGAAACTAGTTTTCTTGGTGCAGATTTGTTAAGAATTTGAATATTGCCTAGATAACCATATTGTTTTCATTATCTTCCATTACTAGTATTATACTCCACATGTGATTGATTTGACAGAGAGGTCTGATAATGGAAATTAATTAAAAAGGCAGAAATATACCTTATAAAGCTTAAATGCATTACTTTGAAAAATAAGAATACTAGAGTGATCAGTTACAATACCTTATCTACATATTAATGTGTCATTATTATTTTTCATATCATATATTGATGCTGATGGCATTTGAAATATTTTTTCAAAATGATCAGCAGTATTAATATAGATGTTTCATTATTAGTATGTATTTATATAACTGTTTTTCAAAGTCGTATTGCTCAGAATTTAATTTCTGAGTAACTTACTTCTAAAACTCTTTCATGCATTTCAGATAACTTTGTAATACCGAATAAATCTTCATATTTTCTCATCCAAAATTTCATTTTCTCTTCCCAATGTTCTTTTTTTACAAATTGAATATCTTGATAATGAAAACACGAAGTATGGATTTGCTTCACTTGATAATAATTCGAGATTTTGGAAAATAACTTAAAAGTTTTGAACATTTCTATGGCTTCAGTGTTGTCGGTTCAATTAAACGACAACAAAAACTCAAAGGGGAACGAAACAAACTTTAACATGTGTTTATAGTCAGAAGTAGAAGTTTCTTTCTCGGCTTTCAAAGCAATAAAAAAAATAAATAATAATAATAATAATAATAAAAACCTTTTAGTTATGATTTTAAAACTAAGATTTAAGAAGGATATTAATTTAAAAAATCGTTAATATTTTAATAATTAATTATGAAAAATAGAATGTAAAAACTGGAATCATTGCAAAGAATCTATGGCTCTAGTATTGCTATATGAATAGACGGATTTCTCTTTATAGATTGGCATTGAAAAATATCAAAATAAAAACAAATCGAAAGCATCTCAAGTCAAGTCAAGTCAAGGCGCATAAACAAATTTTTTAAGTTTGTGAGCTAGTATTATGTATTAAAATGGATTTAAATGCAGCATGGAATGTAATTACTAAAACTATTAGAAGAAATGAAACTGAGGTAAATGTGGGTTTTTTTTTTTTAAATTCGACAGTAAATAATTTATAACATTTATTTTGGAAATAACCTTAAAATTAACTGGTTTGAAACATTTTGCTTAGGCCATATTAAAATGTTATACATTTGAATATTATAATTTGTTTATTAAAATAATATGGATAATTATTCTTTAGTTTTCTAGAATTAATGTTGTACATTTATTGCATTTCAGTTAACTGAATTACCTACTCAAGAAGAATTTGTGTCTGCTGTTTCTGTTCTTCATCACAATGGCATGGCCCATATTATTAAGGAATGGTTTTTCGCAACATTTCAAGATGATATGCATAATTTTATAATTCCGAAGTTTTGGGAGTGTTTTAAAAATTGCGAGGAGGGGTTATTCTGGAAATTCCATGTGCACTAAATTTTCTTTATAATCAATTTCAAACATATTTGCCAGCAATTGAAGAAATTCAAAGATTACAAGACAAATTAAAGGAGCAGTTGTATAATTTGCCTTCAGATGCTCAAAGAAGTTTAAAAAACTCTAATGTATCTTTGAAAGAAGAACTATTTTCTATAGCAAGATGTTTATTGTTTGCAAAATGGCCCGTAGACTTCAGAGCAGTTCTTGTGGAATTTTTTTCCTTGTCTTTTAAATCTTACCAAGGTCGCTTACAAAACTTGAAAGGTAAATTCAACTTCAACATTAACATCTAGTAGAAATTTTGTTTTATTATCTGTCTCGATATGTATTTTCACATAGTAAAAAAAAAAAAGTTTTATTTTGCTTAGCATCATGATTGTTTTAATTTATTGTCAATATTTGTATTGTAGTATGAATACAATAAGAATTTTATTGTATTCCTTTATGATATTTTTTGTTGGAATTACATTATTTTCTGGTTTAAGTATTTGACAAACATTAAATGAATAACGACATATTAAATCTTTATTAATTTTTGTTTCATTCCATGAATATAAAAACTTTTCAAAACAATGTTTTTAAAATGGAGCAAAGTTTAGGTATACTTATAATAAAAATGATAAATTATAATATTAAATAGTTTTAAAAATTAAGATAAAATTTAATGCATTATTTTTCTTAATTATAAAATATGAAAGAAAGTTGTTTCTTTTTATTTAAAAAATTTATAAGAACAATTAAAACAGTCCTTTCAGACATTACATAAAATTCTCTCTCTTTTTTTTTTAAGTGATTGTAATACATGACCTTTAATGTAAGTAATGATTTATTTGAAATTGATTATGAAACGTAAAAAATGATGTGTAAGGAAAATAATTAAAAATCTTTTTAAAAAGGTAAAAAAAAAAAAAATAATAATAATAAATAATAAGTAAAATAATAATAATAATAATAAATTGTGGGTTATTCCAAATCAGGGTATGCCAAATCTTTGGCTCTTGATCACTTGCAAATGTTAAATCTTATATCTATAGATTAAAAAAATGTGGCGTCAGAATTTTATAACCAATTTACAGATCTTCCCAGTATTAAAACTGTTTCACTAGGTCATGAAGCCATTTCCTGAAAATTTAAAAATACATAATCTTTTGATTGCTGTTCAAGAACAGTTAATTGACATGAGAGAACATCTGTAACATGTTTATTTAAATCTTTATGATTAAGTTTGGCTGACTGTGAATTATTTGAACATATTTTCTCTTATTGATACTATGATTATTAGACTTGATAAAAAAGGTGAGTAATATTAGTTTGATCAACTATTATTATAAGAAGAAATAAAAATATATTATGCATGTAATTTTCTGCCTGTAATCTGCAGTACTGTATAACACATGCATAATTTTCCATCCAAAAAAATAAGATATTGTGTAATCTGTTGCAGTTCATGATTTATACCTGTTCTTTCATTGCCATATTCAAATCAATTTATTTTTTATACCTATGACATAAAAACTAACAATTTTTTTTTCCATAATTACATATATACAGTATGTTACAAATTTATGTTCATGGAAACCAGAATAGAAATGATTGTTTAGAAATTATAGTGATGACAGAAGAGAATATCTTTTCAAGATTTATGATCTTTGTATTTGTTAGAAATGGGAAATTCTTGATAAGTTTTATGGTTAATTATTAATTTGGGCTTGCATAAAGTATTCTTAATTATTTTTACACACTTCTTTCTCAAAATATTTCGTCCACAATAGCTCACTAATATAAAAAGGTGTGTCACATTTTGTTTAATTTTGTAGAAGATTAGCTAACTTCCTTTTTTCTATAATTGTTATGCTTCTGTTTTTATATTTAGAAAATTGTTTATTTTTCTTTTGCACAAATTTTAGCAAATGTTTGTTGGTAAAAAGCATTTTTGATGGCAGTTTATAAAATTGATTTTTTTGAAATTTCTGGAAAAAAATTATCACAGATTATATGTAGTAGCCTATAATCCACAGCCCAAGATTTTAAGATTTTTTTTAGAGAGTAGATAATAGATAGAGTGACCTGATGAATCCTGATTTGTCTGAAATCTATAAGCAGAATATTACAGTATTTTTGTAACAATTATTTCAATCCTCACTTTTAAAAGAATCATTAATAACATTGAAATTTTTTCAGAAAGTGAACCTTTTTCATCATGCTCCTTTTGTGACAACATAGATTCTTGCTGTTGTCAAAGACGCCTTTCTGCATTTTATGATGTTACCCAAAAACTGTAAGTCAATATAGATAAAAGAATTTTATTTTTGAATTTCATTAAAATTAAAAATATGTTAACATATTAAATATTTAACTTGAAAGAATATAAATATAAATCATAATTTTGTTGCAAATTATAGATTTTTCCAATTCAATTACATTTTAAATTTTTTTTTTTTTTTATATTCTTAGTTGTTTTCACTCAATTTTGTGTGAGCGGTAATAGTTCATTTACATAAATCCAGTGATGTGATAAAAAATTGCTTATGATATGCCAAAGCATATAAAGAAGTTACTAAATTCTTTGTATAAGAAAAACAATTCAACTTTTTAATTAAAAAAATGCCCCCCACCCCTCTGTTTTTTAATCAGACTATTTGCTAACTTATATACATAAATATACTGATATACCTGAATTTAAGATGAGAAAAAATATCTTGGTATGATAGATAACCATGAAACAACTGATGCAACTTAAACAGTGTTTATTGTGTTAACAGTGTTAAATTGTTTATTAAAAAATTTAAAAAATTTCTAATAAACAATTTCTGCTAAGTAAACATAGTTTAAATAAATTCATCAGGCAATCATGTTTAAAAAATGAAATAATTATTTAAAAATGATTGGCTCAATTCTCATTGCTTTGTTTGATTTATAAAGAGTGAGGAGATTGTTGGTTAGAGGTGATCATAGCACAGTTCACATGCTGTATGTGGCTCTAGTAAACAAGTGATGTGGCACTTATGCAAATAAAATGTATGTTTGAAATTTGGTAAATGATAACTTATCATTAAATTATCCAAAAGTAATAGATTTCTTTTTTTGTTACAAAGTTAGTCAAAAACTTAGAAATAAAATTATTATCATACATTTTTTTGTTCTAATTCTATCAAATGATTTTGTAAATAAAATCTTTAAAAATCAAGTTTTCTTCTTGTTATTTTACAAATATTGCTGCTAAAAATTAAGTAATTGATTTTTTAAAAACTTTTTGCACAAGTTCAATCAAATGCTGCTCAGTTAAAACAAACTAAAGCTTATTTTAATAAATTTAAGTATTGCTTTGTTTTGACTTTAAAACTAAATTAGTTAAATTGATAAATTGAAATGAATATTTTATTTTTATGTATATGGATAAAAATTATTTTTATTTAAAGTAAATCAAATTATTTTTGTTAATCTAAAACAATAATTTGAAAAGATTTTGGGAACTGTGATAGTGCAAAATATGAAATTTATTTTCTTCTTTTGTTTTACTGAAGTTATGAATGAAATTTGCTGTGAAGCAATATAATTATGATAATAGTAGTTGAATGATTGATTTGATTCTGTGTCGTGTATTTTTTTTTTTTTTTTTTACTTATAAAAGTATAAACTATTATATTATTTAAATTACTTGAAAAATTAATTTACTTTTTTCACAATTTTTTAGATGACTTTTTTTGCTAAACAAGACATTTTTCCTCATAACACCTCAATTTGTTAGAAATTAAAAAAATAACAAAGGAATAATAATAAAAAATAATAAATAAATAAAAAAATAATAATAATAATATGAGGATTGTTATATAATTTAAAAAAGTTATTAGCTATAATTAAAGTCATAGAAAATTTCATTATCTTTTGATAATTTTATTTTGCTATAATTTACTAATTTTGCTATAATCTACTATTACTAATTTTTTTTAAATATTTATTAATTTTAACAATCTAAATTGGTGCTGTAAGATGTATACAAAGATTTATGAATAAAATTTTACAATTATTCTTTTAAGAAATATGTGATAATATAAATATGTTTGCATTGTTCTCATTCTAGCAAATGTAATAATTACCTCTGTATGATTTTTATTCTGAATTGATTGATTTTGTTACGAAAATAACAATATTTTTATTATTACTTATGAAGATAAAAATTGTTGTATTTGGTGATTTCAGTAAATAATTTTTTTCCTATTATCTTTTTTAGATATGAATTGCAGTTCTTTCAGACAGTAGTAGGTGATGTTCCTATAAATGTTGCACAAGATGTAGTAGAAACATATGTTCATGACTATTGCAAGGGAAACTTTGAAGTACCTCTTCTAGAGGATCTACGTTCAGTAAATAGATATTAACATTATATTATGCTTCATTGAATTTTAAAATATTTATGCATATTATTGTAGTAATTATTTATTTAACAATATGTAATATATTCATTTTATAGTGGTTGGGAAAGATAGTGCTGTCCTGGTTAAGTTCATTTTGTTATAATAAGAATGTTGCAAATCAAGGTATATCAATAGAAGAACACAAGGTATATAAAATTTTAATTAAAAGTATTAAACCTTTTTAATGTATTTTCTATCCAAGTTATTTATTGATATTAATTGTGAAGACATTTTTTTATTAACATTGTCTCTGGATGGTCAATAAATTTATCTATGTAACAATTGCATCAAATGATATCAATCTGTAATAGTGCTTTGTAATTTTAGTGAATGATTTTGTATAATTTTTGTTTCAAAGTTTAATGAATAGATCAATGAAAAATATTAATTATCATATTAATATTTTTATAGCATATTTATGCAGTATTTATTATTGCACTATTATTATTAAGGTTGCTACCCAAGAGGAAAGACAGTTATTATAGTCAAATATTTTAAAAACAGGTATAAAGATTAAACTTTGAAAGTTAACTTTAAGTTTAGAAGGTATAGAATGATGTAGAAATCAGTACAATGAGTTTAACATTCACTGTTTAGATCCAAAACATATAGCACACTCTAGTTTTTATTTATATGCTATTTTTAAATTTAACCTATTATCAGCCATTCATTAAAAGAATTGTCACCAAATAATCAACCATTAAACCAATTTTTCTTTAAACATCTATGGGTATTAACACCCTGGAACGATCCGGTGAGCTCATTCTTTTTCTTCTCTTTTTATCATCAAAACCATAGACCTTATTGATATCATACAGATAATTGTAACTCATATGTTTTGAATATATTTTTCTTTTTTGCCATTGCTTTTCTATGAAAATCACACCTGTGCTTTTATTTTTTGTGATTACTTTAGTTCTTTGGAAAATTATGACTAAATTAATGTTAATTCTCTTTGACCCATATGTTTGTTGTATGTGGCAACTCTTGTTCCAGTAAAAAGGGATTATGGCAATTGAGTCCAGGTGGAAATGCGTCTCTTTTGTGTTTAAAATTTCTAATTTAAAAAATTTAAAAAAAATTAAAAATTATTTTGCCTGTACTTCTGGTAGATAGCCGGTACTCCTCTATTTCCGGGTGTATCAATCGGGTAGCAATTACCAGCTCATAGGACCTATGTTGGATTCAAACAATGCATCATTTCCTGGGAATCTCGCTAATAGTGGAGGTTTTTTAGAAAGTGATTCTGACAATCAGCTAATAGTCCAGTATAGGTCCTGTTCAGTACTAAAGCAGAGATCTGCTTTCCATTGTAGGGTTCCATTTTGGGAGAGGTAATCTATGATCCGAAAACCTCTTTTTCCATTCTCTCTCTAAAACTTTGTGCCTCAGTGAAGGCCTTGATTCTCCAAGACTAGACATTTTCTTGGTGTGATGAATGTACAGCGACATCAGTTAAAACCAAAATAAATTAATCATCATTATTCGACAGATTTCTAGAAATTTCATCTAAAGAACATTATTTCATCATCATTTATTGGTCAAAGCGAATTATTTTCTATTTGTGGCCACTTAACATTTGTTAAAAAAAAAACAAAAAAAAACCACACACAATTGACTTTTAAAAAACATTGAATTTCTGTGAAGGCATTATATCTGAAACCGATTTACCGATCAATGAATCTGAAATTAAAAACAAATTACTAATCCAAGATATGTGTTATATTCGAAAAATCGTAATTAAAAAAAGGATCCGAAATTATTTTTCTATTACTATTTTTTCATAATGGGCCTCGATGGATTAAATTATAGGTAAAAATTAAATTTAAATAATTTAAAATTCTGTTAATAGAAATGTTTTATTTTTACTTGTATTCAGGCAAGATTGTTGAACATTTTGTATGAAGCATTTGCTGAAGTTCGAATGGAGCAAGTTTTTGATATAATCATTGAATTCCCAGAATCTCAAGCTGCTCTAGAAGATTTGAAAGAAGTTCTAGAAATTACAAATTTAAGATCAAAACTCATTTCATCACTTAAATTTTCTTTAGAAAATCGTCTTTTACATCCAGGTAAAAATATAAAAAAATTTAATTGTATATGTTTTTATAGTCTGGTTTTAATCTAAACATAATTTAAAAAATAACCAACTGTTAATAAATGCATGTATTATATTTAAATCATTAATAATTCATATTTAAAGTGCTAGAAAGTAAAATTTCTGCAAAATCTTGATATCATGTTATAATCAAACCATTCAGAACAATATTTGTCTTATTCACTCCATTGATGTTATAAAATGATAATTTAAAAAAAATAAGCCTTGATTTCTACATATATTTACACTTAAATATATTTTGTATTATATCCTCATATTAACAAAATAATTCTTTAAAATTAAATGAATATTTTTACTTGATTGTAAAACTTTAAAAAGTTTTTGAAAAGTAATAATTTTAATATTTATTTCATATAGAAGACTTGCATTAATATATATATATTGACATTACATATTTGCATTCATATTTTATATAATTGACATTATATATATTTTGGAAGCCTTTTTTTATGTGTGCTTCATAATTAAATATTTGCTTGAATAGGTGTTAATACTTCTGACATTTTAACTGCTTATATATCTGCAATAAAAGCATTACGAGTTTTGGATAGCACAGGAGTTGTTCTACAAGTTGTTAGTGAGCCTGTCTGTAGATATTTAAGGTAAAATAAATATTTTGAGTCTAACTTGATTCTATATAGAGATAGTAGATTTTATATATTTAAAAGAAATTACTTATTGAAATATTTAAAAAAATTAATTTTTTTGAAGAATTTAATTTTTTAATTAATAATTTTTTTATCAATGAAGTGCTTGTATGCTCTACTAAAATGAGAACTTTTCCATTATAAATAACGTTATATTATACTTAATTATTTGTTTTAACATAATTTTTTAAAAATTGTTGGAATTGTTGTTTAATATTCTTTCAAAAGGTATTTTTTTTTAGTATTGTGAATGCAGATTTTGTTGCTATTTTGTTTTTTAAATTTCCCACCCTGGTAAAAAAAACTTTAATTGGTTCAGAATAAATTTTTAAAAAATTGTAGAATTACAGAACATATATTTTCTGAAAAGATATTATGTAAAATGTATTTTTTTATTTTGTATTCATAAAAAATACAATTTGTCAAATAATGAATGTTAATTAGTAATAATGTTATTGAAAAATATTTAAATCAATAATTTTTGTAAAATAATCAACCAATAAACATATGCATTCATACTATTATTTAGATCAAATTCTATTAACTTGACTAACTACAATTTCTGTAAATTGTTTAAATAGAAAAATTGATTCTTTACTTTTTGAGGGATCATACTTATACTCTTATATGTTTGATTTTACTAGATCGAGAGATGATACTGTACGATGTATCATATTTAGCTTAAGAGAAGACAATTGTGGTGAATTAGCTTGTGAATTACTTAATGGTGTAAGTGTTAAGTTAGAAGATATATATAAAAATGAAGAAGAGGGAGACAATTGGGAAAAATGGTCTCCAGATCCTGTTGATGCTGATCCTGGTAAAAAAAAGCATTTAATATATTCAATCATATTTTTAAAATTTATTAAATTTATTTCATAATTATAAAGCAAATTATTGCGGCATATGTTTTGAAATGATCAGACTTATCAGTTTGTAAAAAAAGGGTGTTTTCTACGACATTTTAAAAATGTTCTTTTGTATTGTTTAAGAATAAACAAAAATTAAATATTGGAAAATTTTAAGCCTTTGTAGAGGGAGAGTCAAGTAACAGAGAGTGAAAGAAAAAAATTAAGGATCTTTAATGTAGAAAAGGTTGAAATGGAATTCAGTTATTTGGATGTATATTCTATTTTCATAGTTCATACAAAATTTTAGTAGAATATAGAATTAGCAAGTATGTGAATACAGCAAATGATGATTCTAGACTAAATTTTTACTTTTGTATTTTACTCTATTAGATAGCTCCATGTACCATTCTGTTGCATATGTAAAAATAATTTGCATTTTCAGTATCTTTATAGTGAAAAAAAAAAAAAAAAAAAACCTTAGCTGGTATTAAATTTCATGTTTGTTATCAATTGATTCAAAGTGTTCATATTAAATTACTTACATGAGAACTTAAGAACATGAGTGATTTTTTTATATGTATTATTCATTATGTACTCAGCCCATCTCCTTATAACTCATAAATCAGCATGAATTATTTTAAGTTTTGTTTTAAACAAAAAAGGTTTATATTTTAGAATTGTATTGAAATAATTTATTTCTAGATAAAATTATATAGTGCATAAAAGATTATATGAAGTAGAAAAAATAATAGAGGTAGAGACATCCAAAAAGAATTATTTTCAAATAAACTTTAAAATTTTTCATAATTATTTTTCTAGAATTTTACATTGCTCAAAAGCAAGTTTATTAATTTTATTTTATGTTCCATTATTATCAATCATTTTTATTTTTGAATTATAAAATTGATCATATTTTGTTTTAAAAAAATATATACTCAGTGCAGAAATACCAACTACTACAGATTCTCTATTGTTTCTATTGTAAATAAAAAATATTTTGAATTATAATACACTATGACGAAACTTCTATTTTTACATAAAGTATAAAAAAGCCATTTTTGTTTTATTATTTTCTTAATTTAATGTAATAAAAAATTTCCATCAATCTTCTGAGAAAGAATGTTAGAATTTTCACAAAAAATAAATGTTTCGCACTTTTTTAATAATTAAACAAATAACCTTCAATCTTATGCTGTAAAGAGTACAAAAAAAAAAAAAAAAAAAAAAAAAATTTAGTATGTTTGTATGGAATGATAAAAAAATTATTGAAAATTATTTGAGATCTACTTCAAAGTCTCATTTGTGGTTAGTATATATCAATATTAAATATTCAAAATACTTTGTTTAATGGCATGGTGAAATTTTCTTATAACCTTATATTGTATTATATGTACAGGGGGTTCTGAATGTTTTTTAGGACTAATCTTTTAAATCATGGTGATTGGGTTTATTATTTACTTAAAGTTGGGTTTATTTTTATCAATTTTATTTAAAGTTCAACATATAAATAATAAAATTTATTGTTTAGTTAACTTTAGTTATATATTCTTCATTTTGTTACTTACCCCTTTTATTATCCATAGCAAAAACAACTGAGAGCCAGAGGTCTTCTGACATTATTGGAATATTAGTGAACATATATGGAAGTAAAGAAATGTTTGTGAATGAGTACCGTAATTTGCTTGCAGATAGAATTCTTACCACTTTTTCATATAATATAGAGAAAGAACTTCGTTATTTGGAAATGCTTAAATTACGATTTGATGAATCTCAACTTCATTATTGCGAAGTGATGTTGAAAGATATAGCTGATTCTAAACGTTTAAATGCTCATCTCAATTCTGGAGAAGTTAAAACTTATGAGCAAGGGGTAAGTATGTTAAACTTTAATTTAATAGAATCATTTGATTTTCCTGATATGAAATAAATAATTTGTTTAGTTTAATGTGTTTAGAATTCTTTTTTTTTTTTTTTTTTTTATAACTTAAATACAAACATTGATTGAAAGTGAAATTATTTAGAAATGCACTGCTTCTAATTGTTTTTTTTTTTTTCAAATGCGTTCTTAATTTTGTTCTCAAGCAAATTAAAATTGGAACTTTCATTAATAAGGCAGGCATGCCAAAAATGCATTGAAGAACATCACAGTTTTCAAAATAAATGGAAATTGCAATATTTTTTTATACTTCATTTGTAGTAATTCCATTGCACTTTTCAAAGAATATAACCTTCAAAGACATTATGGCATTACAAACCATAAAGAAAACAACTACAAATATGTTGCTAAACTTTGAAAAGATTAATTGCTTGAATTGAAACTTTAAAAACAACTGAGTTATCTAGCCTAATAAAAATAATTCAATTTGTGTTAAGAGAAGCTTACGAAGTTTCTAAATTTCTGTAATTATCTATCAGTTGGCAGTTTCTCAAAATTTCTAAAAATTCTTCCTGCTAGTTTCAAAATTTTTATTTTGGAATTAGATTTTAATTTGCATATTCGAAAAACACATCTGAATTATTCAAAAATTGTTTATTTCTGTATCTCTGAAATAAATATACTTGAAAAATTCATATGAAGATAGTGGAATCAGACTCACTAGTTCACTGAAGATAGTGGAAAAACATTGATGATAGACCAACATTGATGTGATATGTAGACCATATAACATATTAATTTTCTTTTAAACTTCATATTGCAATTATGCTACAAGAGTATATGCATGTGTGTGTATGTGTAGGGTGAAGTGATTTGTTTCACATTCGATTTTTCAAATTTATGGGTTTCTTTTTTATGACATATAGTTCAGAAAATTTCAGTGGTCATCACAAAGCCCAAAATTATAAAAATTTGATGTGTGAAATGCACAGTTAGGCCTTTAGCATATTTGGGCAACCAATTTCTTTCAACTTGAAAAATTAATAAAATTAAAAAAAAAAAAAATGTCATTAACAGTGTAATTAATTAAAAAAATAACTATGACCAATTTCTTCAGATTTGGCTGATAAAAAGCTTTGTGCATTGCCAAGTTTCTAAAAAAACATTTTATAAATTTATTTTAGTGATGCAAATTTGAAGAAATTGCTTTTGAACTTCACACAAATTCTTCTAACATTGCTATATTTTATTCTGTGTAATATCTCTATTCTATGTAATAATTTTTATTATTATTCTGTGTAATAATAATAAAAAAGAAAAAGAACTTCTTGTTTACTTCTATTTTATGTATGCAATCTATGACTTTATGTATCATACTGAATGTGGCCCTTGGTGTCAAACAAATTTGATATTCTTGATGCAAGATAATCTAATTTGTATATATAATCTCAATAGGCATTCATATTGTTTCTGAGTCAAACAATTTTTTTCCGTCTAATGTAATAATTTTTTCTATGTTGCTTTAGCAAAATAAAGTCACATAAATCAATAATTGTATTTATTAGATTTATGTAGTAAGTTTAGTTTATTGGATGAAATATATGCATATTTTAATATTTATATGAGCTTAAAAATTTCTGCTCCCTATATCCTTTCAAAAAAAACAAATTTATTCACTGAAAGATTATATACCGAGATTTATAAATGTCCTTTTTTGTATAGTTTGAAAGCATATATGTAATTACTCTTCTTTTTACTTTAATAAATAAAAATTAATATAAAATAATGTTTGAAATAAGCATTTCTTATATAATAAATATTTGTTATGATTTTAATCACTGTTTTAAAGGTTTGTGTTAAAAATATTGCAGAATAACAGCTAATTTATTTAGATACACAATTTGTATAGTAAAGTAAAATAAAAACAAAAATATTATTTCAGAAATAATATTTCAATCTTGTATTTATTACTAACTTTGTTTCTTTAGCTTTAATTTTATATTAAACATATCATTTTTATATTTCACATTTTTTTTATTGTACTTTTTTATGCAATCATAAATGGAAATAGTTATTCATAGTGTATGCAAATACTCAAGTGTGATAACAAAGTTATTAAATGAAATATTTATTTTATAGGATTTTCCAATAAATACAATGATTCTTTCTGCCCAGTTTTGGCCCACTTTCAAGGAAGAAAAGTTTAAATTACCAGAATATATGTGGCAAAATCTAGAAAAATATACAAAAGCATATGAAACTATAAAAGGAAATCGTTCTTTGACTTGGAAAGCTCATTTAGGATTAGTGGATGTGGAAATTGAATTAAAAGAAAAGACTCTTAATATGTCTGTAAGTCCAATTCATGCTACAATTCTTTGGCATTTCCAAGAAAAACGTAAGTATTTCCAATAAATTTAAAATAGCAATTAAACCATTTAAAAAAATTTTTTTAAGGTATATTGAAACAGTTTAAAAATTTACTACTTTTTTAAAAAAAAATTAAGTTTAATTTTAATTTTATCCCTAGAAAAAATTGGGCTCACTATTTTTGAAAATGTTTTCAAAATATAAAGAGAAATACCATCAGCTAAATAAGATTGCTGACACTTGTTCATAGCACTTGACCAAAAATTATTAAATAGTGTGGATATACAACACATATAATTTTTTATACTTATAAGAAAATATCATATTGGAAAGAATGTTTAAAAAAACATTCATGGTAAAAGAAAAAGTGTTATCATGTTTTAAAGTATTAAAAACTGGTAAAATAACCAGTAAATTGTACAATGTATTAGTATAAAGCTGAATCTTCAGAAAAATCTTAAATATTTTATTAATAAAAGCACTGTATCAGCTTATTTTAGTGTAAATAAGAAAGTTTGGGCAACTACTGATTTATTTAGAAGTGCTTTCGTACTAAATATTGAAAAATTCTTATATATTTTGAAATTCTAATAATATTGAACTTAACAAGGTCATCAAAAGATTTCATTTGTCCAAATATTGAAAAAATATTCATTGCACTGGATTAAATTTTAATACATGCAATAAATTTTGATAAATCTAGAATAAATTCCAAAAATCAAGGCGTAGAAAATTTTTATAATTTTAGACTATACATCATTGTGTCATCCAGCAAAGAATAAAACTTCCTGCTTGTAAAAAATTAATCCAGATTCACCTCAAACTATAAATCGAGTTAACTGAAAGTAAAGTAGAAACAATAGCAAATTTTATAAATGGAAAAGGCTTTGGCAGTAAGGCAAATTTATTAATGAAAATAGTATCAGGAATTAATTAAAGTAATTCAAATATGTGTAGTGTAGTATAGATAAAACCAATGATATATATTTAGTAACCATTATAAAACGTCTAACTTTAACAAAACAGTTAGCTGAAGCAAAAATTTTAAAAATAAGGATCCACCGACTGAGTTAGGTACAAAATTTAAAAACTATGTAAAATTCCATTTAGTTTTCCTGTTCAATGAAATAAAAAGAAAAAAAATTCCTTAAAAAAGTAAAGCATAAAATTCAAAATGCAATTGAATAAAATTCCCAGTGAATTCTATCCTGTAATAATTATAAATAATAAAGCATTATGTAATATTTTGATCAAATATAATTGTTTAAAACTTTAACACTGTTTTTCTTTTTTACATTTTCTTTGTTTTTCTTATAATGAAGAAGTTTGTTTTAGGAGCCTAATATACAGATTCTATGTATATAATATTTAAATACATATTAGGGTAAAGACACTGGTTACTACATACATATAAATATCAATTTTATATATACTTCTATGTTTATAGCTGCTAGATGACTTATTAAATTTTATAGTATAATTTTGTTTATAAATTATGTCATTTAATTTTTGTTTTGCGATTTTATTATTTGAGAAAGCTAAAAAAATTTTTTTAAATATCATAGCTAGATGGAGTATAAGTGAATTAAGCTCCAAGATGCAAATACAGCCTTCAGCACTAAGACGAAAAATAACATTTTGGCAGAACCATGGTCTTCTTTTTGAGGTGGAAACTGATGTGTTTGTTTTAATTGAAGATGAGACAGAACAACGAGAAGTAGTTATGATTGAGGAAGAAGTTGAATCTGTTACTGCATCTTCTCAAGACAAAAAAGAAGAAGAATTGCAGGTATTTAAGTAGTTTCCATACATTAAAAAACTTGTAGCTAAGATTTTGCATTAAAAATTTTTTAATGAATTTATTTTAAAATAATTATAAGTTACATTCATACTATTACTGCTAGTTTTATCATTATTTTACAAGTGGAATTCTATGGCTCACAAACTGGAAGGGGAGGGAGGAATAACAAATTAACAATAATAAAAACGAATAAACATTTCTTCTTCTTCAAAAAAAAATGACCGTTATAAGCAAGCAACAAAAATAGGAAATACTAAGAGTATGGGAAATTTTTTATCATAATCAAACTTGAATTGTAACTATTTTCAAAATACTTAATTACTCTTCAACTGATTGATTCTTTGTCATCTTTTCAAGTTCCTTATATTACAAATCTTTTGACCTTTCACAATAATGCTCTTAATTAAGGTCGAAGCTAAAAATGAAAAATTTTTGAAAATGAACAATGATTTTTTATTTTGAAAAAAATCTTAAAAGCATGTTACATTTACAATTAAATATCAGTTTAATTTTGAAATGAGAAATTAGTCAATCATAATTATGATTCAATATTCATATTGGTTAATAAGTAATAAAATTAATATTTTGTATTATAATGAACAACTTAACATTTCAAGTTGCTTTTAAGCTGTAATATAAGATTATGTATATTAATAGTTATTTAAGGTAAAACTGTTAAGCATTTTATATTTTATTTACAAGGGAATGGCACAACTTGTGAAATTCAATTCGGGGTTGGGCTCAATAGGTTAGCAATACATCATATAAATACTAAGCACATGAGCCAGGCAATTCTAAGAAAAAGCCTTCAAAGTTTCAAATACATTTGATATAACAGTAAATGTTAATCGCACAATAATCTTTTTTGTTTACAATGTTTGAATGATAATTATCATTCTAGTTTTTGTATGTAAATCAAAATAAAGAATTTTGTAGAATTTAGAAGTGAAAATTCTTTTATAATGGTAATTAAAGTTTCAATTTATCACCAATACAAATGCATTCCAAATTATTTGACTGTATAAAAATATAGCATTAATTTTAATTCTTGTTTCATGAGCCCGGACAGTTGTTTCATTAATAAAATGAATTTATTTATGATTTAATTTAAAATATTTGTAAACTGTTACTTTTAAAAATTTGTATAATTTTTCAATTTAAAAAATTATTCAAAGGCAGGATCGAAGCCTATTCAACTAATTGATAGGCGAGTATACAACTACATCATCTCCCTTCAAAGGTAAAAATTTGCTAGTATATAAGCTAAACTTTTGGCTTTTTCTCAAAATTATTTGGCCAATGTGCTTTATATTTGTAGGGGTGAAGACCCTTTAGGTGTATTTATAATTTACAGAATCTCATCTTGAACTGAATTTCCTAAGTCATGGCCTTCCCTTGTTAGTTTAATTTTTTCATTATATATTGATTTCCAAAAATTAAGCAATCAATTGAAATATAATAAATTGGCTAAAAGTAGTTCACAATTCTTGAAATTTAGATACATGACAAATAAACGCAGGCTGCAAAAGTATAGTGCTGCCACCTTTTTACATAAATACGATACAACTTAAAATCAGGTGGGAACCATTATTCAAATAGCCGAAGAATAAAAATTAATTCAAGACATCATTTGCCAGAAGAATCGTGTTACAGAGTCATAGGCCGACTAAAAGCAGGTCAATGACAGTCTGGCATTGCAAGATGGTTAAATGTGTCTGTCAAACTGCTTGTGGAATCGGTTCTAACTATTGGTTCAGTTTCTCTAAAACTTAAAGGAGACCAATTGTTAACACTTCTCCAGATGACCTGTACTTGTGATTTAGTGCATGCTGCAACTCCATCTCACCTTAAATACACATTTTTTTCTGCTACAAGAAGTGCTATATAAGCTACAGAGCTATATAGAAGGCTTCATGAAGGAGGTCTGTATGTTATGCAACTGATATTGTGTGTCTTGCTTACCTCTCGCTGCAGGAGGAAACATTTGCATTCGGCACACAATAATGTGAACTGAGCTGAAAATTGATGAAGGTTATGCTCTATTCAATGATGAGTTGTGTTTTGTTTTATAGACTGATTTTTGACATGTTTACATGAGAAAAGCAAACTTGATATCTTCCATTTAACATATAAGAAATAAGGACACCTATGGAGGAAGCAACGTTTGTATATGAGGAAGAATGTTTAATGGATACACAGACCTTATATGTTGCCACATGGATCTCTTTGTGCTCAAAGATCATAATTCTATTGTTTGTCCATATGGTGACATCTATATTTTGCAAGCAGATAATGTATGCCTCATGCATCAATTGCTTGAAAAAAAAAACTATAGTCCAATAGACAGCATATTCTCCTGACCTTAATTCCATTGAGCATGTACAGGATGCTTTTAGGAGGCAGTGTTGCTGGTCTCCAACCCCTTCATGGCCTTAGAATTACTTTATGTGATCACTGAGAATTGATACCAATGCAACTCAATGACAACATGGCACATTATCAGGCCTGTATTACTGTTTAAGATGATCATACTCACTACTGAGAAATTCTTTCTTTTTAAGTTCCTATTGATATCACAAAATGTAAATACTATGCATAACATTTATTATCACCAAGTTTTGTCCAATTTGCTTGCATACTATTTGAATTATCAATTTGTTACTTAATTTTTGGAAACCAGTGTAAAATCTTGTTGCTCAGTTTTCTGCATTGATTAGCGCATGCAGAATAAAAATAGTTATTTCAGCATTTTATTTTGCAGACTTTTTGGTCCTTTATTGTGGGTATGCTTACTAATATGGAGTCATTACCTCTTGAGAGAATTCATAGCATGCTTCGAATGTTTGCTGTGCCAGGAACAAGTCCTCATGAGTGTTCTATTCAAGATATGAAACAGTTTCTGGAGAAAAAGGTTAGAGACAGAAAACTAGTTTATACAGCAGGAATGTTTAAATTACCAAAGTTTGATTCTTAAGCAAATTACATAATTGTATAAAATTTTTATTTGCCAATATATAAAATATGTACATCCTTTTTGATATTTACAATAAATAAAAGCTACACATATAATTTATTTTTTCAATTTTTTCTCTTTTCTTCTTCTTTCATTAATTGGATTTCGTGGATCTGATAAATCATAACGATCTCCAGTGGGTAAATTGGCATCTTTTGCCAAAATAGTCTTCTCATCATTTGCTCTTAAACAGTGGACTAACCTAAAACAGCAAAAAATGACCTAAATTTCATATTGTTGCTTACAGAATACTAAAATGATACTGAATTCATTCAAAAATATTAGTTTTGTTAGTATATATTAAACTTTTTTTTTCAATGTTCAAAATATTAAGGGGGGATTACATAATTTTAATAATAAAAGTTTACAAAATACTATACCAGGATTCATCTTCTTCATCAGAAGATTTTTCTTCTGTATAATTCATCTTTGCTTTTTCCATAGAATTTTTAAACTTCTCTAGAAACTTCAAGGTCTGTCAAGAAATAAAATAAACATTATTATTGTATTCAAATTTACTATTCTTTATCTATGATTATAGAAGATGACTGCAGAAACTAGGGTAAATTTTTTCCAAAGTAAACTTTTTTTATCCTATGCCTGTTTTCAATCTCTTGATCATTAGTCGACTAGCAACTCAAAAAGAGATACAATTAAGAACAATAGGGCATATGATGAGTGCTCTTCAGCCATGGGTACACCAAAGTCACAAAGTGGGCAGATATCTGTAGCAGCTAGTCCTATTCTATACAAGTGACTCTGTAAATAGTCATGGCCCACGACAAGCCTACAGCAGATCACACCGACCACTCTAGACAAGGTCCTGGAATTTTTTTGTTGACTTATCAATATCTATGTTACAATTAGAAATAAAAACCTTCAGTTCAGAGAACTTGTCATGGGTAAAACCACCAGCATTCCAGGCTTTCTCCCTACTTAGAATCACTATATGTATTATTAAAAATACTTTTACTATTTATTTAATATGGATTTTTTTTTATGAGCTTTATTTTTATAAAAAAAATCGAATATACATCTTAAAATCTATTAAAACAATATATTTCATTTCTTATTTGTAAACGACACTGGGAATTTAATAAGATAATGACTATCTTGAATCCAAAAATATCACATGTCATGAAATACATTACTCCCTAAAATAATAAATAAAAAGAGAGTGAAAACTTATCTTTCTGAAAGATTCCTGTTGCCATATTCATCAGCTTAGAGTTTTTTTTATTATATTCAAATTCCGAAAAGTCACCATACTCTTGAAAGAAAACTGTTCATGGCTGCTGTAACTATAATCGTTAATTTGGCAACAACAGGCTTCGGATGTAGAGAATGATAGCGCGAAATCGCCGATCATGCATAAGATTGACGTGGAATGTTCTCGTTGACAATTTTCACTAATTCTTTAGATATTTTAAGATTTTCTAAAATTGATCATTAGTCTTTTAACCCCAGCAAGCAAAATTTTATATTGGGCATAATTTATTTAAAAGGATTTAAGACAAAAAGTGATAATCCTTTAGCCAGCTAAAATGAACTTTTTTTCTCCACGTCCAAATATAAGACTTGCATTTCAGGACAATAGTTACTTAGTTTGTTTTTTTTTCTTTTAAGAATTCATAATATATTTTTAGAAATTGCTAAACACATATTCAATTTTAAAATTGGGTTCAAACAAAGTATTTTCATTACATATGTATATATAAATGTATGATAAATCATTTCAAAGTTTTTTTTTCTGTGTATATGGATTGTGGTTAATATGTAGTGAGTAATACAGCTTACATTCTGTACACCTTGTAATATACAATGCAGATATGTAACTTTTATTATTTTATTTTAAATGCATATCAAGTTATTAAAATTAGTAAATTAATTCCATACTATAATTAATTAGCATAAAATAATTTGTTTTAAAGAAAGTAAAGAGGAATATTTTTTTAAATATAAATTAGAATTTTTAAAAAACATCCAAATGCTTTTTAAAAATTATTTTTCTATAAATATATGTTCTGAATAAAGAAAGACATTTTTCATTTTGAATGAAGAAAATGTTTTGAATAAGAAACATTTCATAAATTAGACAATTCAAAACATTTGAAGATGCTTGAATTTAGAAATAAAATTTTGTTAGAAGTTCAAAATCACAAACCTGTTCTTCTCTTTCGGAGGTTCCTTTGCGAGATACTGGTTTTGATTTATATTTTGCCAATTCTTTATGATACTGAGCTAATACTTCATTTTCTGGTTCTATAAAGAAAAAAAAAAAAAAAGATTTTGAGCATAAAATGATAAGACTTCATACTTTAAGATTGAGAAACTTCATACTATATTAATATCTTACCTTTTTCAATAGTTTGAATTTCAGCAGATTTTTCACAATCATCAGATTTTTGTTTTTTTTTACTAAGTTCTCTTTTTAATTCTTTAATTTGCCTCTGAATTTCTTTTCTAATAAGAATTAAACAATGTCAATAGAAGGATATAAAAGAGGAAAGCATAAAAAAATTATACAAATCAAAAGTTTAATTTTTATACTTCCTGTATTTTAAAATTATGTAGCGACAGTACTTGATTAAATGAAATTTAATTATAAGCATGTATATGGTTATAAAATATAAAAACGAAGAGAAGTATCCCATGGGTTATTACTATTTACAGAGAATTAATAAACAGGAACCTCCCTATTTTTATAATGAACAGATATGGTTTTACTATTATCTGAATGAAAAGAGTGACTTAGTCAAATTTCTATCAGTACTATCAGACATATTTGTGGTAGCAACTACTATTAAAATAAATATTGTTATAATAAAAGTAGTGTAAACCTTTATCTTTAGTTTGCAAAATTCTAAAATTTACTACTTTTGTATTCTAACCAAGAATGCCACTGTGTGAAGATGGTTTCTCTTGAAAAATCACTACTTTGAAATATAACATCAATAATGCAACTAAAAAAAATTATATGAACATTCAATTTCAATAGTTCCACAGTTTACGTTGGGAAACTAGACAATGTTTTCTTGTAATTATTCCAAATTGTTCAGCTAAATCACTAATGATTCATAATTGTAGAAAATATAGTAGAAGAAAGTAGTATTTTTTTCGATTGCTAGAAAGCATATAGGTTGAAAATGCCTGTACAAACATTTCACTATCAATCATAAATACAATTTTCTTTACTTAGATTTCACATAGAAATTTTTCAGCATTTGTGGATCAGCACAGAATGGTCATTACTCATTAGCATTTTAATTTATGCTTAATCAAATTTATAGGAGACCGAATTGGAAATATTTTCAGCAATTTTGAAAGAAATTAATAATTTTATTTCCAATTGTTAATTCTGCTTCAACTATTTATTTATATCTGTTATTGCTATTAATTATTATTTCTTCATTTCATTTATGATAATGCTTCACTTTTAATGTTTTATGGCAAAAAAAAAAAAAAAAAAAAAAAATGTATGATACATTGTACTGTGAACACCAGGTGGCATCTTTCATGGTT
Source organism: Caerostris darwini (assembly GCA_021605075.1). Classification (NCBI taxonomy): domain Eukaryota; kingdom Metazoa; phylum Arthropoda; class Arachnida; order Araneae; family Araneidae; genus Caerostris; species Caerostris darwini. Next base: position 135,654 of record BPLQ01013567.1, on the reverse strand, counting down.
TGCAACTTTGTAAAAATCTTTGATAATGATTTGAAGGAGAAATGGATAAAATTAACAAACAAAAAATACCTAAAAAAAGGAAGAAATAGAGACAGACATGGAGCCTATAAAAGTGAGATTATGGAAAAGAAAGCCTAGGAATTGGAAAATTTGAGAAGGTTATCTGGGAAGCAATGGCCAAACCATGGGATCTCAGGATTAACAATGATTTCTTACTATATAAAGTGCTTTCTTAATATTTTGATAGAGGAAAGGAAAATTCATCAGAAAAGGTACCTTTTTTCCAGAGCTTCATCTTTTTCATCAGTATCTTTGTGTTTTGAATCAATATTAAGTTCCTCTGCAACTTTGGATTGCATTTTATCAGCACTTGCTTTTTCAAATTTTTTACGTACATTATCGACAGCATCAGTATCTATTTTAGAATTTGGGTCAATAGCTGGCACTGAACTCAATATAGGATCATTTGTCAAATCATGGCTACTTTTACTTTGACTTCTGTAAATCTAGACATAAAAAAGAGTTGAGTTGAAATGAATTAGAATAGTAAGAGAATGGAATTTAGTAAATCATATTCTAAAATCTTTTTTTATATTAGAAAAACAACTAGAAAAATTTTAATAAGCATGAATCACATTTGAAAATAAAAGTAAATTATAAATCTATGGAAATAATTCATGTACCTCGTTGGCAGCATCAATTTCAGCTTCGTCTTCTTCTGCTTCCTCCCCAAAAGATAGTAATTTAAAATTTCTTAAAAAAAAATAATAAATAAAATTGTTAAACTAATTTTGAGATGACAAAAAGATAATTATTTACATATTGGATGAATGTAACAGTTAATGAAAAATCTTATGAGAAGACAAAAATATTAAAAAAATATTTAATATAAATTATTAACAAAACTTTAAATAGATTATAATTTAAATTGCAAGCAAATAAAATTGGCGAAGTACATGATATAGCATTACAGGTCTAGATATGAATTTTAGAGGAAATGTGAATATTATGTTATACTTCATTATGGAAATAAAACTGGCATGTTAAAGCCAGTTTTCTGAATTTTATGCTATTGTTATGAACATTATCTCATTTTACGATTTTTATATGTATAAATCAGTTTTATTATATTATTTCATGCAAATATAGAAAATCTTTATTTAAAAAAGAAAAGAGGCCACTTTCCTTTAGTAATATCTGAATGAGAAATTTTTATTTTGAGTTATATTTAGAGGTGAGAACACAATGTAGCATACGATGAATTGTTGCAAAACAATTAATAACAGTCCATAAGAATACAAATGTGATAAATTAAAAAAAAAAAAAAGAACAGAATGTAATTAAAGAATTAATCTAGAAAGAAGTATCCATCCACACACACACACAGATGTGCATCCAGAAGGGTGGCTGGAGTACCACATGCTTTCCAAAGTCCATGCGTAAAATGTAAGTGCATGTTCAAAACTTCCATTTAAACTCAAATTTTTTTTTTTTGGTAAATATTAACTATTTTAATGAATCAGTATTTTCCTAATCAAAATCAATTCCATAACTGCACCTGAATTATTACTGTTATTCCTGGTTTAGTTTTATTAAAATAATAAAGTTGACATAAATGATGTAATCTATGAGCAGGTAAAAGTGAAAAGATTGAATTTTTCATTTATAATTTGTTTATGTTCTCTTTTTTATATATTTGAACCAAAGTAGTGCAATGTAAAAATTATTATTAAAATTAATTACATATGGAATTTTTGACTTTAGATACCTTTTCTATTACTTATAGTTTAGAATGGCCTATTCTTTTTTAAACAGTTACTTATTTATCTTTATCTTATCTTAAAAGAATTTTTATTGACCCCCCAACAAAAAGGTGTGTGCATATATATATATATACTTCTAAAAACCATATTTATCCCATATGTTAAATATTAGTGCAACTTTTAACAAACAATAAATATATAACAGAAATGCATTTGCAAACTTTACATTTATAGTTAGTTCTCAAAGAGTTTTTAAATCTACAATATAATTGTTCCTCCATAGAAATTAGCAGATATGTTAAAAAAGCACATTTTAGGATTTGAAGACATATTCAGGTCACAAAGGTTTATCTGGGAAAAAACATTTTTACTTAGACATACTTCAACAGCAAGTGAATTCTCAATACACTTCATATAGCTAATATAATGGTATATTAGGAATTTAATGGATTAAAAAAAAAAATTTTATACAGCAAAAATAATGCTTTCTCTTATGTTGTTTACAGCAGCATTTGTGTCAGTTGAATTCATTGATTTATAATGCAGAAATAAAGTAATATACATACGATTGAACTTTTTCTTTAGGTTTCTCAAGAACAATTTCTTTTTCTTTAACCAGAACCCTAGGTTCAATATCTGGGAAGGGATTAGATAGCACCTGTTAAACATATTTTAGAATTAAGCTAGATTAATATATATATATATTTGCAGTATATTAAAAACAATTCAAGTACTATATTTAAATTAAACTGATTTAAAAAATTTTTCTTACCTTGGTAGATATTATTTTATGTGGATAAAGAGGCTTGTCATCCATATCCACAAGACCATCTTCAAGTTTTAACATATTATACAGTGTGTTACCAGTAACCTAAAAGTATGTAAAGAATTAGATATCATAAATCTATTTGTATACACAATAATTCAAATAATAATAAAATCAATACAAACTTTATTAATTCTTAATTCATTAATAGTTTCATGACTCGTTAAGTTATGAGTCACTAAACTATAAGGGCAACATAGTGCATTTTCACAGATTTGTAATTTTTCATAAATTTCTTTTTGGAACTCTATGAACTTAAGAAATTATGATAAAATGAAATAGAAAAATTAATAATTTATGCTATAATAAATAAACATAAAGAATGTTTTACAAAATTGGCAAATAATAATAAATGAATTTACATGAAAAAGATACCTTTAAAGTTACCTATAGAAATAAATGTTCAAAAGTGACTTAAAACATCTGCAACAACTACAGCATATTCACAAATTTAGCTATTGTCGAAGGCGAGGGGACAGTACAAAAATGATTTAAAATATCAAATTAGAGATGCTGTGGTCCACATGATGTTGCAGCCTTAATTGATCATTTTTGTCTTAAGCAAACATATCCAAAAGAAATGTTTTCAGAGCGAAAAGGGAAAATATACAATTATTTCAGATGATATCTGTTTTGTGTAATAAGGCGTGAGTTCCCAAATAAATATTCAATAATCATTGCACACATTTTCCAACAAAATGTTTAACAATCTTCTAAGAATGAATCAATCATGAAGCCGAACTAAACTGTCATATGGGTGAATACATCCTGTACAATTAAGGATTTGATGTCATCAATATATATATATGCTCAAATCAGCAAGATGAATTCCATCCAAAACATGTTAAGCAAGCATGAGGTTCTCATTCAATTACTCAAAACTATATTTGGTGGAAGTTTCCCTTGTAAATGCATCTGCTGATAAATATAAAACAACACATTAATATTTTTCTTTCATAGAATTTATAATATTTTTACTTTACTGTAAATGAATTAATTAAATTAGATTACAAATTAATATATATAAATTTATTAAAATCAATACAATATTGCTGGAAAATAGTATTTCATTTTGAGTTTTAATATATTTATAGAATATTCAAAACAAAAACTTATAATAATGAAATTCATTCAAGGTTGTTATTAGGAAAAAATATACATTACAAATAAGTATTTTGCAGATTGTATTTTAAAATATTTCTAATTTCTCAAATAAAAAAATTACAATACATAATTGAAAAAATTAAGAGAGTAAAATATGAAAATTAGTACTAGTGTCTTGCAGTAAAATGATGAAATGTATCACATAAAATAGTGGCAATTTTAACATTGCTACTTGAGGCTGTCAACTACATCAAATTATCTGATTTCGAGTTTATTCCCACTTTGCAAGTGGTCAATATTGCCTTTCTCCTCTTTTTTAAACACTTAGAACTTAGATCATATGTTAATATTACTAAATCTTAAAATTCTACATTAAATCTATAGAACACTGTTTATTTTAAGTATTATTAGTGTTTTTCACAATTATGTTAATTTGACACTATGATTTCAAAATGAGTAAAAATTTAAATAGTTAATGATATATAAAGAGGTATGAGAACTAAATTTCCCAGTTCTTGCATAACTTGGTATACCCTTAATCTTAACTTCATACTCATCTTTAAAAATTTCTAAAAATGGTATATATATATTAAACAAAGCTGAAGAAAATTTAAAACATAAGAAAAATTAAGAATAGAATGGAAAAAGATTTTTGAAAGAAAATCCCTTTGCATAACAAAGCTATAAAAAGAACCTATGTTAAACAAAAATTTACAGAAATTATAGATGACAGAAATTTTCCAGCGATTCCTATGTAGTTATAAATACTTTCACTTTTTACTATTTTTCCTACATGGCTTGTTTCTCTTTATATATTTGCATGTTATATTATAAATATAGACACCTTATCAACAGAAAAAAAAGAATATGCTACATGCATAATGAGTTTGCATAATAAAATCACAAAAGCATGTTTTACACATGAATTTTAATCTGCTTCATAAAAATAATCAAATTCTATAACAAAACTATTATAACATTTTCTAACATCCCCTCAAAAAAGTTCAAGATCTGATATGTATCTAAAAAGTTTAGCCACTTATGTACTACATTGACTATATATATATATAATTTCTGAGATACCTGCATAAAGATGGCTAAAATTTTTAATTCAGAGACCATACTGATTGTTTCACAAAGTCAGAATTGACCAATACCTATACTTACCGGATGACAATTTCACAACTTTTCTGAAGTCTTAGGAGGAATGGTATGCGAATAAGTGGCTTTTTTAAAAAAAATTTTATTTACAATTAACTGCATTCAAATTCATAGTACATCCAGAAAAATAATTTTCCTCACTTTTTTTCTTTGTTTATTTTAAAAACATTTTAATGGTTTCTTTTTATTTACTAGTCTAATCTGAATTTTTCTGCAATAATAATCATTTAAAATTTCACGTTAGCTGTAAGCTATGTTAAAACTTCCTTTAACAAAAAATACCAATATTCCTCATCATGTACTTGGAAAACAGATCAACTGTCAAGGTAAATAAATAATAATTATTTGAAAACAGTCCAAGCTTATTATTTTTGATGAACAACTGCATCAAGTAATTTCTTTTAATAATTATAAAATTTATTGGTGGAAAAAGAATACATTTTTACTTTATAACATTTATTACTAATAAATATATTATATTTAATGAGCAGAACTGGGAAAATTTTGTTTGAAAAGAAAACAAAAGGCTTCATTCAGAATTCCTAGAAAAGTCATGATTTGAACGTACAGAAACTCAACATAGAAATATATACATATATATATTAAAAAGCAACTATAAATTTTTACAATTCGTCTTACATAAAAAGAAGTATCAGCACTGGGGAAAAAAAAAAAAAAATTGTAAACACAATAGCATCCATTCTCCTGCCAATACAGATGGAGCTTTCTTTGCATATGAACATTTTGCTGAGTAGATGACAGCTTTAAGTGTACTCATAATTAGAAGAACGTTTAGCTTAATTTTTTCTAAACTCTTAACAGAAATTAACAGAGGTAATAATAAAAATTACTTATTATTCTTATACATTTAAAACAATAAAAAAGAAAATAATATATATTTCAATAAAATATTTACTTTTCCAAATATGGTATTTTTATTTTGTAACTCTGGTGTTGCTCCAAGAGTGAAAAAAAACTGACTTCCATTATCATCTTTTCCAGAATTAGCCATAGCTACAAGACCACGACGAACAAACCGCAAACGAGAATGGAATTCATCCTGTAAAAATAAACAGTACAAATAAATAAATATAAAAATTTCTTATTAGTATATTGCATGTAACTATGTATTTAATATTAGGCAAAACAAAATAAATAATTTCTTTTAATTTTATACAATAAGATTATTATTTGTAATTAATTATTGAGATAGTTTAATCTATTAAACAGTAATTTTATTTTCCAGAAAGTTGTATCAACTTTAGAATTGAAACAAAAATAAAATTAACTCTTGTGTTAACCTTGTGAATATGAAAAGTTTTAGCAATGCCAAAAATATTTTTAAATACTAATTTTTAAAATGGGGAAAAAAATATGTAAACCATATCGAATTTGCTTATGTGGTTTTCCCAATACTCTTATTTCAGATATAAAAAAATATTTGCTGTAGTTATAAATATCTTATTGCTAATAATGTATACAGAAAGATATTGTGACACTTCTGTAATAACAAGTAAACATATAATTGATTTTCAAACCTTAAAAGGATGTCCATAAATTGATTCTCCCCCAGTTCCATCACCTAAGGGATCTCCACCTTGGACAATAAAACCTTTCACAAGGCGGTGAAACGAAGTTCCCTCGTAATATCCTTCAAGACATAGTTGAACAAAATTACGACAAGCTTTTGGGGCTTCTTTGGACCATAATTCAATGTCTAGATCTCCAACAGTTGTGTGTAACAAAACCTGAAATATATAAATTGAAAGTAACATTTTATACAGTTTTTCATCAATATATTTTTAATGAAATAAAATGCATATCATATCACAATAATATCACACAACTTGTCAATAATATATTATATATTATAAACAAGTATTTTTGTTGCAAAATTCTTTAAAACAATTTTTAAAAAAACACCTAATAACAAATGACTATGTATTTAAAAATTAATTTTTAAAATAATTTTATATTTAATGAATATGATATAGATTATGATACATAATGTATTTTCAAATATAATTTATATCTATGAATGCAATCTCAGTTATTCCCTATGGAAGCAGTTTGTTAGTATCATTGCCAAATCATATAAAAAAAAAGCTAAAATTAATTATTAATTAGAGTAATAAAATTTAAACATATTCAACCCAGAATAATCATTGCATGATATATAACTCAATTCAAAACAAATATCAAATTAAATGTTATTAATAATATATTTATGATTAATAATAAAATAATATAATTTGACATACTGATTCAGATCTCATCTTTAAATAAGTTTAAAAATTTTACTATATGGTTATCAAAATAATGGAAGTAGCTCTCAGTAAGTTGTGTTTGTGCAGTAATTTTTTAATGCTGATACATAAGAGTATTTTTAACATGTAAATAGTTTTTATAATATTAAACAAGTAATTGATGTTTGCTAATTATAATGCTGAATTTTAAACTTTTAGAGAGAGAAATTTCTCAATAACTATTTAGTTTGAGTATCTGTAACTCTAACAGTTGACATAGTGGCCTTAATTTGTGCCATGACATCAAATGTAGTATTGCAAGCAAAGGAAAATAACTCTGTCATATACAAAAGTAGATGAAAGGCAAAGCTGAGTAAAACAAATCATCAGAATAATTGATTGTAAAGAAATTGTTGTTGTTGTTGTTTGATTGATTGATTGTTGAAATTGATTTTGCCATCTAAATAAATAAATAAAAGACAACCACAGCCAAAATAGCCTCAGAATTAAACCAGAAACTGCAGAGTTCCCATATTAACAATAATAATTAAAAGAGAATTATCCAAACAACAAATTTAATTTCAAAACACTTTTGACTGATTTGAAAGTGGAATGTCACCTTAAGTGGAATGAAAGCCTCGTGAAATAATGCATGGTACAAAGTGATTCATCTAAAGAATTAGAATTCTCATTGTTTCCCATAATAAGGCATATGTATGTCAGGAGAATTCCTTCACCAGCGTGTAATCTTGATTGATTTTGTGCAAATGTAAAGCATAAAGGTGATTCTGTAATGATTTGGGCAGTGGTTTTCTGGCCCTTGTCCCCATTTTTAGACATCTAAATCCTTTTTTTCTCCGATTATTGTTATTAAATCAATATTTTAAGTAACATAAAGTTTCCTATTATTATTTAAAATAATACAAGATACATTAGATTTATTTTTGCAAAAATTCACCCAATCAATATGATTAATGGCTGAAATATGAAACAAACTCGAGATGTTTACTATACAATTTTTACACAATACACTGAAATGTGTATTAATTCAATTAATATTAAATTTTAAGATATAATCGTTACCTTTCCATTTGTTGGTGGTTCTTGAATATATATATTACTCATTGTCGAATGAAGTAAAACTGCAGATATTTATCTTTCAATTAATGTTCATCAATTAACTTAATCAGTTGAAAATGATGAATTTTCATATGCGTTAAACGCTAAAAAAAAAAAATAAGAAATTGGTTTCGTTTCAAAACCTACTCAATATCGGACCAACCAAACCGCTAAAAAACTTCAAAAATAAATCTAAATAACAAATAATTATAGCTGCCATCTAAAACATTCTAAATTTTACTATTAAATTTTTTTTTTTTTTTTTTTTTTTTTTTTGTGCATTTAAAAATATCAATAAAAATATGAAGTCTACGTTAAGTCTAGAAAAATTGTGAATTTTAAATTCATTTTAAGTGATTAACGTTAATTGTAGCTCCATAAAGAAAAGTCACTTATGTAATGAATTCATTATTATTTCGGTTTCTGCTGTATTCCTGTTTGGCAATGGTTCTAGTGTCTGTGTTTCTAGCAGTCGAATTTTCATGTCCATTCAAAACAAGATTTCAGATTTAACTTCTTGCTTATGTGTTATGCTGATTTCTTCTAAGTTTAGCTAACGAGTTAGTTTTTTAAGACATTAAAGGTATTATAGTGTCCCTCGTTTAAAATCAATTTTTATTTATGTCAAACGTTATTTTATTAATTAAATATTACTTCGTATACAAACAATTTCTCTATTTCATATTGATCCAGCATTGAAACACTTTAAAGTAATGAAATTATTTTCATTCGCTACTGTTTTTATTTATTGAAGTTTAAATAAAAAAATTATGTTGATTTGGACTGAAATTCTTTAAAAATGTCTTTTAAATTATTTTTCCAGTTAAATTGAAGAGGTCGATAAACCATCAACATTTTAAAAAAATGTAAATGAATGTTGTAATAATTTTTTTATATCATATTGCATATCGTCAAAAAAATTGAATATTCTATTGAATGAGTTGCCGGAATATATTGTTTAATATAAATTAATTACGTCAGGATCGTTCCATACTTAGTACATGAAGTTCTCTAAAAGTATTATAAACGAATAAGTTAAATAAAAAGATAAAGCAAATTTTTAAAAGAGAGGAAAATTGTCGTTAAGTTATATATAAATATATAATTTTTTCATTATTAAAGAATTAAAATATCCATAACCGATAAGACATGATTTATCATTTTTATTTTATATTAAGTTTTTTAAAGACTGAAAATTATATAAAATATGTTTTTGATATGCCTGCAATTTCAATTTTATTGAAATACTTTTTTGCAAAATCATATATTACATTTATTACAAATTATAAGTTCAATATATAAAATAACAATAAAAAATATTTTTGAACATCTATAAATCATTGAACTTGTATTAGAATTAATTGCTCTTATCTCATCTAATCATACCATATTTTATATAATTAAAAAAAAAGACTTCTGTTTATAGTATGGTAATATACAAAATACAAAATGAAAAGTATATATATATAATCTACAAAATATGCTGCACTATATATATATATATATATATAACATACAAATAAAAAGTGAGGAGTTGTCACTTATTTCGAAGTGTACTTTATTTAACAAAGGAATATATTAATTTGGTGAATAACAGTATACTTTTTTCTTTTTTTTTAGTTTTAATGAGACTTAATATTAAATTCGAGAGAATTTTAATTTTATAAGATAATTATAATGTAAAATAATATCAAAGTCATGTCTTTTGAAGCAGTAACTATTCTTTTTTAATTTTTTTAGTTTTAAAATAAAATTTTATTACATTTTTTTATATCAATCATTAAATTCAATTAATATATGATAAATTATTTAGTTTTTAGTGTTTACTTATAAAAAGTATCATTTTTATTGGACAATGTCAAATCAAACTCTTTACACACAATGAAATGGAATAGTTAAATATACATTAAAAAAATTAATTAGTGAAAACATTTTAGGTAAATATTCAAGTGTGTTTAATTGCTTTTAAAAAAACTTCAAACTAAATTATTGCATTGTAATGAAGCAGTTTTTTTATTTTTGGTTTAATTTTTCCAAGAAATGAGATTAAATGTCTTAGCATTTATTTCAAATACTAAGTCAGCTTGATAATATATTTTAGAGTTGCTAAGAAAAAAGACACTCTCTTTGTTATTGCTTATTATGGCAGATTTCAATATATAGATGACATTCAATATCGATCATAATGTATAGCATTTTTTACATGCAAATGTTAAAAATATAAATAATAGACAAGACCTGTATATTTCCTTCAATTTCAATTGATGCCGAGCAATATATTAAATTATATTTTATAATAACATTTTTAAGTTTAGAATTAAGTGGATAAAAATTGTAGGATTCTTAAAAACTTGCATTTTAAAATCACTTGTATGGCATGATGTGTTATTTTCTAAAAAGAAAAAAAATCATGATTGACTCCAAAAATATGTGTGTGCATGCAACATGTTAACAAAAACTATTTGAAATAGTATTTCTTAAAATAGTTTTCTACATACAGAATAATGCCATTTATAGTATGAAATTGTCTTCCAACTACAAATAGCATTATTTTCAATTATAAATATGGTTTTCACAGATATCTAGATTTTTTTTTTTTTTTTTTTTTTTTACAAGTAGAAAGTAGATGATAATATGAAGTAAGCATTTCCATTGGATTAATAAATTAGTAGCAACTACATTGCATTTCAAAAAACAATATTTAGTTGTTTTAAATTATTTTATAATGTATATTAAAATTTTTTTTTAATATCATTTCGTAAATTATTTTACAGATGCATCAGAAAAAAGAAAAAGGTTCAGATTCATCAGATGCAATCATTAGTTTATTGCCTGTATTGGAAATGGCTGATTGTGGTTCTGCAGAAGCGATTGTGAAATTAATTAATGAACATTTAGATGATGGTACATAAAGTAAAATAATTTTTTAATTAAATTATAAGTTAATTAAGATGTTAATGGTTAAATATTTAATTCTTTTTTACATATCTAACAATTCTGATGATAAATAAGTAAAACATATAAACTAACTTGAAATCAAATTTTATTACTTGAATTGAACAAGATAATATTGATTATATTTATTGACTTTGATATTTCAATTTGTATAGTTGTTTTATTATAACATTTACATAGATTAAAAAAAAAAACTTAAAATATTAAGTGTTGCTCAAAGCCTAAGGTACACAGCTCCCTTATTTTCTGTGTTAAATTTTCAATTGGATCTATACTGTATTCTAAATCTTTTCTGTATATTTAGATTGATGTTAAGGAAAACATTTTTGTAGACATTTTTATATCAATTTTAGTAATATTTACTTATTTTTTATTTAAAATAATTCATAATTACCTTCACTATTTTTTTGCATTATTAAAATTTTTGTTTCTTATAAAGTAAGTCAACAATGTTTTCATTTTTTTTATTATAAATGTTAGTTATCAAAAGTTCTTTATTATTGTTTTTGTGTTTATTAACACTTCTATGTAAAAGAAGGGGAAAAACAAGTTTCTGTTAACTATTATTTCTGTGTACTACATTTATTAATAAATAAATTCTTCATTTGTACTATTTTATTTGAATGTAGAATTAAAAAAAAAAGTTTTTTTATTGATGTAAGATATTAATTTTTAATTCCCTTTTTATATAATAGTGAACTAAAAATTTAATTTAAATTAAATTTGTATTTTATACTTTTTGTATTTATTTATTTATAATTGTTCCCTAGCCAAAGATTCCAGATCTGTGAATGGAATAGTAGACTTTTATATCACCAAAGAATCCAATCGCACTCTTGATATCTTAATTCGATTAAAAGACCCTCATGACAAAGTAAATTGTTTCTTTTGTTTTCAATTTGATATATTAATTTTTATTGGCTAATAATGAAAATTATTTAAAAAATGTAAATTGCTTTTTATATTATTTATGTTAGAATTTTTGAGGTTTTCTATGTTTTTTTAATATTTTTTTACATGTCACAATAATATGCCATCAATATTGCTGTTTTTAATCTTTTCTTCTTCTTTTTTTTAATCTTATTTCTTCTCGCTGTAAATAACATCTGACAAATGTGGTGTGTTTCAAATATTTTTAAATCTTTAAAAAACATCTCTTTGCTAGATTTTTTTTTTTTACATTAATCATTTTAGGGCCATAATTTTATTTAAAATAATATGAATTAGCAGTTACAATTTTAATGTGCTGATTTTACCATGTATTAGTATATTGTTTGATATTCATAAAACTTTACAAGAAACCATAATAGTTTTTATCAAAATGCATTCTGCCTAAAGAGCATGCATTATATATAGTAAGTCATGCTAAGTCATTATATAGTCTGATTTTTTGAGAGAAGTAATTGGCTTCTGTTACACATGCTACTTTTAACCTAAAGTGAAAATGTTATAGTTGCAATCATTAGAAAATTTATATCTACTGTTCTGTTACTTTGTAGATTTTAGCTTTGGCAATTTCTTTACTGGTGTTTTTTGTCATTGATATATGGCTTTTTTCCAGAAGCTATGTCTTGCATACCTGTATCATTGTTTTAAATAGCTTGTAAAATGTTTTTGACCTCAGTTGTTGAAGTGACATTAATTCAATTCTTAAATATTTAGAAAGAAACTTTTTAGATATTTGTTTTATGCACATCTGTTGTTGTTTTACTGTTTTGGATATCTACCCAGTAGTCAAGCTTTATTTTCCTGTGCTGCACTAAGTCATGAACAGTAAACTATTATTGTTTTTACTTGAGTGTTGTATGACAGATAGTCTAAAGAGGATTCCCACAATGCTGCTTGTTTTGTTAATATAAAGCTAAAAAAAAAAAAAACTATGTTGTTTCTATTAAATCTTGCTACTTGCAATTCAGAAGACTATTAAGCCATTGAGTCTGGACTTGGGCCTATTTCATGTTAAACTTTTCCTAATATTTTGGTAACTTTATTAACAAATATGAAGAGGTGTAACATTTTCAAGTATTACAAAAGAAAGTCCTTAATTATAGAAACCTGAAAATTGAAGTTGTTATAATAACCTATTCAAAATTTTATGCAAGTGTAAATGTACAACTTAGCTGTGAATTAAACTATGTTGAGTTTTAAAAAAATATTAGTTTTTACTTTGTAAATATTTTGAGCATAAAAAAAATTAGTTTTCAATTTTTAGTAAACATATTCTTTTGTTTTTAAAATAAGAATGCATGTTGTTATTATGTTTTATTATTTAGTTTATGTAATAATTTTTAAAAATATTATATAAATTACTTCCTACGTTTATTCATGTAAAATAATGTTGTGTCTGTAATTATTTTTTGCTCACTATATCACTTTTAAATCTTTTTACAATGTAGCTATCAGTATCATAATTGTTTAGTGCTAAATAAAACATTAACCGGAGTAAAGAAATAATCCATTTAAAATTAAAATAAAGTAAGTCCCAATTTTAAAATATTTGTATATTATATGTTTAATGTTAATGTTATTATGTTAATTATTTTAGCATCTTTTTGATAAAATTTCTGAATTAATGAAGAATGAAGGTTATCGATACAAATCTTTGCAACTCTTGATGAACATTGTATATCGGCAACCTCCGTGGCTGTACAGAATTGCTAATCACCGTATTATGAATAATCTTCTAAATCTTCTTAAGGTCAGTTAAAAGACAATTAGAATTTTTTTGTCTTTTTAGTATAATTTATTAAAATTATTTTTAAAGACATCTAATTGTTTATGATCCATAAAAATCTTCTTGTGTATATATAAACTTTTAATAAAGAATAGGATCCTTATTTTATACAGTATGAACGCATCCATGTTTTTTTATCTTTACTTTATCAGAAACATTTGTGATCTTTCAAACTCATTAAAAAATTAATTACATTTTACCCACATTCGTGTTTCTTAATAAAAATTATCTGCTTGTCTTGCAAAAATATAAATTTATTGTATAAATTATTCGTACTTAAAGTATTGCAATCTCAATCATAATGATATTTCTATTTTAAATTTGTATATACAGCTAAATATTCTTAATGTTTATAATAATTTATTATACATTGTTTTCCCATTGAAAAAACATGCTACTTAATATTTACTATTCATTAATTAAACTAGGATAGAGGTTTTTAATTGTAGGTAACCTTTAGGTCTTTCCTTTTTAATAAACTCACTAGTAATTACCTTCCCATCCCCAACATTTTTCCTTCATATAGTCAAACTTAATACAATTGATGTATATTTGATTATGTACTGTGCAAGAAAGATTTTCTAGGGAAAATTAAATGAATGCAACTAATCATTTAGCACTAAATGAAGTCTAGATAAGATATTTTGCAAGTGAAATATGCATAATCAAAGGGGGGAGGAGACAGTTTGTATTAAAAAATGAAATAATTTTGTGCTGAAGCTAACAAAATAAAAGATCAAGTGAAAAAAATAAACATAATTTGTATTAGGAAATAATCTTCAAAAAAACAATTTTTTAAAAATTGTGGCCTGGGAAGAGAGAGAATCCAATTTTTTGCTACATTTCAAAAACAAGTTCGATATTTAAAGTTTTTAATATACATAAAATTGATACATCATTATATTGCTATAGTAGATGGATAATATATCTGGTGGATATAATGACTGACTTACTGTTAGCGGAGTGTCATTGGGGACAAAATCTAATAAACCTCTTCATCAGAATTAATTCATTCATATTGTTATATTTTAACAGAAAGAGACTGAAAAATATATAAGTGCATAAAATAAAAGCTAAAAATAAAATTATATATAAAATTTCACTAAAAAAAAATAATAATAAAGATTTTAAAAGGTAACTTAAAAATAATAGTTAAAGAGACAAAAAATATTTATACAATTACAATTTATAATTACAATTATAATTATTAATTTTAATGTTCATGTCCAATTTATAATTATTAAAAATTAGTACCAATTGTGACACCAAAAAATTAATTAAGGTATAGAGAAGAAATAAATATGAATAATTATAGATGATCAAGTAGTAGGAACAATTTGGAAAGCTGCAATTTCAAGTTGTTGAACAAGTGGGAACTAG
Source organism: Caerostris darwini (assembly GCA_021605075.1). Lineage (NCBI taxonomy): Eukaryota > Metazoa > Arthropoda > Arachnida > Araneae > Araneidae > Caerostris > Caerostris darwini. The sequence goes on along the minus strand of BPLQ01013567.1, from coordinate 120,366 downwards.
AAGAATGGGGCTCCCTCTGTCATTGGCTTAGATAGTTATTTGTGTATAGTCCATTCTTATTGACTTTTTGTCAAAATGTTGTATTTTTATATGGAACTACTGCATTGAAGTAATCAATCATGAATTATACAATTCCTTCTATGGAACTGAAAATATCAATAGACATTCTGAGCAGGTAGAGAGTTTTAGACATTAGATTGAAATCATAATCTGGCATAGCTTGAGCAGTTGATCTGGGCTGGAGAGGAGTTGGAAGCTGGCAGGTGGGTTTTTAATGAACTGCTGAAGCAGAAGAAAGCTGAAGATCTTCTGGTTTTGAAGTGAACATTGTTTGGGAGCTTGTTGTCTTTAGGTTATTTTAATTGATGACTTAGGAAATTTAGGGCACCCATGCTGAAAGGCAATGGGATCATGTTTCCTGTAGTTTATACTTTGTAGAATTCTCTCAATAAATCCAACCAGATGGCATTCTTTAAAGAAATATCCTCCATGTTTCAAACGTCTGGATTCGGTGCTACAATTTCTATTTCCATGATTGAAGTAATTCATTAAAAGCATTGTTTGGCCTTTAGCCTTTGGTTAAATTTCTCTATTCTGATAGTAAGGAAGAAAAGTTTCATGAGATTTAAGATTGATGTGTTCTTTTTATTCCTGGGTAAGATAAGGTGCCATATAAGGATTGGGTTCTTTTGACAATTTTTTCACCTGAGAAACTTTCTTTGTCTTGGAGGGAGGTTTCAGTGTCATGTTTGAATGGAACATTTTAGGATAGCTTTGATAAATATGTCATGTTTTGATGTGTTTATAAAGTAATCAACTGCTTTGCTTCATAGGAAAGTAATCAGGACTCGATGATTTTCAGAATCTGGAATATATTTCAGGTTTTCATTCAGCTTCATATTCACAAGTCCATTAGACTCCTGTCAATTTTTTGCATGATTTCATGATTTTCTTGATCCTTTCTGTTTTGGCAGACCATTACAAGTGGAAATCTGTCAATGGGCATAGGAGGGATTGCCTTTTCTACATTATAATTACCTCTTCACTTCTACAATCATTGCAGTATTGTGAAGCTTGTAAATTATATTATGCATAGATATTAGTTCCAAGTACTTTACTGGGGACATTTTCTGTGGGCTGTGAGGGGGTGTTTTTTAATTATAAAACCTTTGGATCAGGGGATGGTGGTCTTTAGTTGAGAGGATTAAAGTTGTTGATGCAATATTAGAAAGAAATAACAAACAATATTCATTTCAACAGTGAAATTTAATATAAGATAATTAAAAATTACTTTTATAAATAATTTAAATTTTTTTAGTTAGATGATTCTTGAATTCACAAAATTTTGATTTTTTTTTTTTTTTTTTTTTTTTGTATGAATTAATATACGAGCCTCTGCAAGTTGAACTTCAAGGGAGACTACAAATAATTCGAATTATAGTTTTCGACTTATGGAGAATTTCGTATTTACTACTACCGTACCGTATTTATTCAAATATTTAATTCTAAAAACATATTCTTTCTTTTGCCTTTAATCTTAAGGTCTGAAGTAATTTTATTTCATTATTAAATTTTTAAAATTTTATTCATTATTAAATTATTTATTGATAAAATAAAATAATGTCATTTCTTTACAGACTGATCAAAATGCTCAAAATTTATTGAGTTGCCTTTTTATCTTAATAAGCCTTTTACCAGTGATACCTTCTCAGTTTGGACCTTTTTTAAATGATACTTTTGAAATCTTCTCTAAATTAGCTTCATGGGGTGTTAAAAAGCCAAGTAAGTTTTGATTTTATTTTTATTATTATTATTTATTTATTTTTTCTTTAATAACTACTTTAAAGTTCTCTTCTTATTGGTTTTATTTTTTTATATTTCAGAAAATTAATAAAGATAATGCTTCTTAGCAATTTAAGAATAAAAAGATTTTAAAATAAAAAATATTAAAGTTTAAATTAAATTTTTTTTTATTTCAGTAAAATAAGTTGCTTAATTAATTTCTATTTTATAATTTTGCAAATATTTGTTAAATTAGATGGTATTACAAATTTATTTAAATTTTTTTAATAGAGAAGTGAGGATTACTTGAGATAAACAATAATTACTGTTTTAAATTATGACATATCAAATTTTTAAAACCTATTTCAAGTGTCTTTATTACAAGTTTATTTAATTTATAAACTGATTATATATTTTAGTGAGAAACATAAGTAAAAATGTTATACCATTGACGAGGTTTATCATATAAATTGCTAAATATAAATCAATAACACAAAAAAAATATTTTATTTTGAAATAATGCTGACCATTGTCAGGATTAATTAGTTTGAAAATACAATTAAATAATAAAAAAGTAGGGGTTTTGTTTCAATAAAAAATTACTAATATATATTTTTTATATTTTTGCTAAACATCTGATAAAAAAAAATGAATTCCATGAGAAAATATTAGATTTCTAAATGTTTTACTTTTAAGTTTTATGAAATGCTGATGGGCATTTATATGCATTGACCGGCAAATTGTATTTAGAGCAAGATAGATGTGATATTTTATTTAACAGTGTTTATTATTATTAGTTTTTATTAATTTTGCATTTATTCGTTTTTAATTTTCAATATTGATATCGGTAGAAATACATATTCACATGAATGAATTTATGTATTTTCATACTAATCAATTTGTATTAAATCGGAAAGTTATTTATTTAATTTAATTTTAACTTATTTTCCTTAATTCCCACTTATTTCCCCTCAATTACTCATTAAATATGACTTGGACCTCATATTATTTTATCATCCCTCATGCACTCATTAAATATGACTCGCTGTTCTTAAAATATTAATAGTCTGTTCAGAATTTGCAAGAAGTTTTAAAAATTGCTCACATACATATTTAGTAATTAAATTTGTTTAAATTTTGTCGTATCTAATTCATTACTCATATATTTTTAAAGCTTATTATAATTTGAAAAAAGACATTTCACATCTTCATCAATGCTGTAATAAAATTAAGTGTTAAAAATAATTTAGAATCGGATCTATATGAAAATCTCTGTTTTGATTACTTTTATTTAAAATATATTTGTATAATTATTCTTTTTAGGTTTTATAGTTGATGTCTTCTTAATTCATCTGCAAGTTGGAATTTATTCTTTGTTTCATCGTTTGTATGGGTTATTCCCATGCAATTTTTTGGCATACCTTCGTTCTTATTATGGAAGCAGTCAGAATTATGATGAAAATTACAAAGTTTTCTGCATGATAATCCAAGTAAATATTTTCTATTATTGTATTAACAGCCTTAATACAACTTTATTTATCAATAGAATAAAAAAAAAGTAACTTATGCTCTTCATACCAAATTCCAAGTAATGGAGACACTTCACAATTTATTACGGTGCCAAAAAATGCAGCAAAAATATTTTATTTTATATCATTATGTAAAAAATATAATTTGCAGTGCATTATTTCTGTCATAAACATTATTAAGAGTGCACTAATATAAATATGATTTTTGTAAAAATCTTGAAAATTTAATGAAAATATAAGATTTTAATGTTTATTCCTATTCAACACTTATTTAATTTTCTGAACAGAAGATAACCATATTGTTTTATAACTGTATCTAATTTAGTAAATTATTTAAACTGTATAAGATAAGAAATCAAATTAAATCTTGTATGATGTCAAAATTCATTTATTTTTTTAATATGTTACATAATTTTTATTGATATTATCTTTATGTATCTTTCCAGCCAATTCTAAGTCGAGTTAAATTGCATCCACTTTTAGTTACAGCTTCTAAAGAAACTGAACTCCATGCAAAGAGGTAATAAAAATTTGCATTGTAGCAGTTAAATTGATTTCTTTAAAGATTTGAATATTTTTGTTAAATTATTGAAATAATTTCCTCCCTATACTATCCCCCTTGAAACTAACTATAAAATAATTGTTTGGCTAATGATTAATTTCATAAATATAGCAAATATGAATTTGTTTATATACTTTTTTAGCTGTATGTCTTATTTTAAAAATATATATTATAAAGAAGGGGAAAGGATTTTTTCTATTTTACTTTTAATCTTACCTTGTAAATAATTTGTACATTTTAAATTGAATATTCAAATTTAATCCAATCATTAGTAAGAGGAATATTAAACATATTAAAAGAAATTTGATTCACAAAAGCAATAAGAAAATTGGAATTAATTCTTAAATATTTTTCAGAACTTTTCTCAATTCTTTTTCATGAAGTTTTAAATGGTATCAAGGTTTAACGTAATTTGAATACGTAATATGAAATTTTAATCATTTTCTAAAATGTTGTATATTCTGTTTTGAAATCAAATATATCAATATCTGTATAAAAATATTTTTACTTTTTATTATCTTAGGTAAAATAATAAATTTTATTTTAATTTTGAAACACTTAATATAAAGTAAAAGTAGCTTTGAATATGAATATTCTTAGTGGGTTTGATAATTTTTAATTTTTGTAAAAATATTTCATATGTATGTATATACTTTATGGTCTTGAACTTTTCTTTATATTCACTATTTTATAAAATACTCTCGTATTAACAAACTTTTTGCAGATATTTATTTATCACTATGTTAAATTTTTTTTTTTTCGAAAATTACGATTCACAATATTTTATTTAATATGACTTTAAATGAATTATAATGTATGACATATTTTTAATTTAGATGGAAAAAAATGGCCTATCATGACATTGTTTTAGAATGTGCTGCAATTTCTGTTGATGCCATTGAAGGAACAACAGAATCAGGGAGAAATAAATATCTAACTTCATCTGCAAATGAACAAAATATTAATAGCTATGGTATCATATTACAATTTTCTTCTCCTGTTTATAATCTTATTTTTAAATGTTTATTCTTTTGGTAAATACATTAGATTATTGAACATCAAATTAATTGTATATGTTAAGATTATAAAAAATATATAATATATTTTACTACATTAAAATTAAAACTAATTAAATTCAAAGATTGTGTTCTATGTAGTCGGATCTTACTCTTAATTAATTTACCAATTTGAAACATATAAAAAAAATTAAGGTGAAACTTTTCATTACTTTTTACAAATATTTTTTATATGTGGAAGTGATTATTCTAACCAATTTCTTTCCTATAAATGTTGTTTTCTGTTATTGAATATGTTAAAAAAGTCTATGAACATTATATATACAGTGTGTATTTATATTTTGAATAAATTTTCCAAGATATAAATATTGTATTTATTTGTAATTAATAAATTTTTTTAAAAAATTAGAAATATATAGTTTGCAACTAAAATCTAAAAATCATTCAGTTTCAATAAATTTTGCAACATGTTTATTCATGGTATGAAAAAAAAAAGTAAAACAAATTATTATTGATCAATGTTATTATGATCCAATAGATTTTATAAAATATTAGTTTTAAATGTTAAAAAAATTCTGATTTTATTTAACTCATTTTAATTTTGCTTTATACCTATTTTATATATTTAATATTTTTATCTGCAGTATAGTTTATAGCTTAGGCAAGAATTTGTTGGTTACTTTTTATTTTAATTCTAGATAGTTCACAATTCAATTACTACAGTAATCAAAGCAGCTGTTCTATCAATTATGAATCTGAAATTGCTGGAAGTGACGTGATATGGTCCCCTAATGGCAGTTTAACAGTTCCATGTACTTCAAGTAATGCAACTTCACCAATCCCTCAAAAGCGTAAGTTTAAATTAATTTGGTTAATGCCACAAATATTTTTTATGGTTATTTAAATTGTTTGAAATATTTGATATTTTTTAATTAATCTCAATCTGATTTCTAATATATATAAAAATTTTGGTAATCCTTATTTATTTCAGTCATTCTAAAATTTCTTGTGTGTATAACCCTTAATATTAAAGTAGAATAGAATAGTGGTAATAGAAAAATTTCATGAATATACAAATTCTAATATATATATATGTATATTGTATGTATATATCTATATTTTTTAGATGAACAAGAAGTAAATTATAATAGACAATTGTCCATGGAAGAAGTACCTTTGGATATTGCTATTGAAGCTAAACCGGAGGTATATGTAAATTTTGGAAGGTGTTTTAATATTGTAGTATTAAAATTTCTGCTTTATAAGACAAAAATTGATCTTTGTAAGTAGAAAGCTTAAAACTATTACCTGTTTTTATGATAATGGATTTTTAAAAATTATGTGTAAAAATAAGTATTGATTCCATAGAAAAAATGAAAATCAGTTTTAAAGTTGAAATGATAATGAAATATTTTTTTTTTAAATTCCATTAAATTTTTTAGAATCATAAGATTTTTATTCATATTTAATGAAGAACACACTTAAACCAGTGGAAAATGAGATCCTAATAACAAGAAGAAAATAATGTAAAGGAATAAAATATAAACTAAGCATTTGTCTGGATAAAATGTTTATTTTATTAAAGATTCAATGTAAAGGGTAATTTGCATAAAACAAATTTCAAATTTGAAATGGTGGTACATTAATAACTCCATTCTTCAATTTCTATGATTTTAGATACAAGCATGCAAATGCTCATGCATTGTGTCATACAGGTACCATATGTTATTTTATGGCATGGGATTTAATGCCTGTTACACTTGATGAGTGAAATCGGCAATGTTCTTTATTGAAGGTGGATGATACTGGATTTGGGATCCACTGATATTCTCGCAAATCACAGGAACCCTCTGTAGAACACTTTGAGGGAAACAAGAAATCATGATGAAGAAATTGCTGCTGCTCACTGATCTGTCTGCACAAATCAAATGTGTGGGATAACGGAGTTTCTGTTGTCATAAGAAATTGTTCCATAGACAATAACTTCTCTTGTAAGTCCAATATGTATATAACAGGCTGATTGGCTCCAAGTGCTCGCTTGGTTTTCTAACCAACATATGATAATCACTGGCACCAAGACAGAAAGGGCTGCCATATATAAACATGACATGTCTCCATTCTACCCTCCAGTTAGCTCTACTTTGACATTACTGAAGTCGAACATGGCATCTATTTAGAGTTGCTGGCATGAATGTTACAGGGTGGCTGACTTGGAGCTGCTCCTCAAGTCATCGGTTTATATCGCTGTGTTATTTTGGTACCAACATAATTTCAATTTTCTGTTGCAGCAATACTAGTAATATAGCTATGCAGAGAATACAATGGTTGCCCCTCTCAGTAGAGGCTGTGAAGCTGCACACAGGTCTTAAGACAGTACTTTTCTATGACCACTGCTGCCAACAGTCTTCCACAATTTAAATTTTTCTTCAACATTAGGAGAAAGAAATCCGCTTCTCATAGCTTTACTAAAAGGCCTTTTTCAAACTCAGCATTTTGCTGATACTGCATATGCTACTTATAGAAATACTGCCTTTGTCTTTTTTATTGCATTGTTGACTGAAATCTAGTTGACAATGCCAATATGCAAAATTAATAATGCTTAAAAAATTTGCATCACATATTTAAAGCAAACACGATTTTCATATTTCCTTGTGGTGCTTTTAGCACTCCTTTCATTTGTTTATCTCGGAATTTGAATAGATGTCTTCTTTCAGATGCATAAGCCTGCCTCCTAAATTCATTCATCTAGCATAAATTTTCCTTGGTATTTGGATCTTATTTACTTCCTGTGTATATAATGAATTTTAATAACACTTGTTTCTGGCAAGAGTTTTATAAGAAACATTATTCATCATTCATTTTCAGTTTCTGATAATAAATTTGAAAACTTTCATTTTTGTGAAATTGCAATATCCCTTGAACTACTAGATTTCATGTGATAATCATTGAATTTGACCTTAACTTGTGAAAATTTTCATGCAATGCCTTAAAGATATATACTACAGGGTGCTTAGGTGTGAGCCGTTTTTTAATTTCTGTGTTGGTGCTCCAAAATTGATAAAAGAAACCAAATTTTAACTGTTTATGACTACTGCTTTTTTAATATGTGCAATCAGCTAAGTAATTTGAAGGATTTATAATTTTTTTTTAATTGAAACAAGATTGCAGTTTATAAAAATGTCTGAATTTAGAAAATATATAATAAATAAATAATAATAAAATAAATGCTTAAAAAGAATTTTAGATCTATTCACTATGTGTTATTTACTATTGTTGTAATTTTTACTATTACTGACTTCCAATTTCTTATTATCTATTTTATTTGAACTTTTAATTAGTATTTATTCAATTATATTTTCTATTATATGTTTTCATGTCTGTTTTTTCTTCATAGCTTTTAAAATTAGAGACAAATGATTCAAAATATCCTTTGCAAACACTAAGAGGTAAATTTTTTTATCATTAATTTCATGTTTAAAAGTTAAACTATTTAATAATTTTATTCTATAATTTTTCTTATTATTTGTAGACACTAGTTCTGGCCAAGGCACGAAAGACTCTGATAAAATAAAATTAAATTCCGCTAGTAGAAGTTTACTTGAAGATGCAAATATTACACCTGCTGTTGAAGCAAAAGAAGATGGTTAGTATTGCAATGCTCTCAAAATGACCGTTAACTCTGATTTTATAGTTCAGTACATTTCATACACTTTTGATCGCTGCTCTCATTTTATAGGAAAATAGTTGAGAGGAAGTACTTATGCTTTATTGAAAGTGTTCTTTTGTTCTAAACTGGAAAAATTATATATATTTTTTATATATTATATATATGTATGTAGCATATAATCATTAAACTAATATCAATATTTGATCTGAAGAAATCATTAAAGAATGTCTTAATATTATATTTTTAAAGTTTATACAAAAATTAGTTTTAATTAAGAAAGTAGGTACCAAAAGAGATATATTAAGCTATGTTATATATTTATTTCTGTATTCATATCTATAGTATTAAAATGTTTATAATCTGTTTTTAAAAATATTATATGGATATCATCAAGTTAATATGAGTGTTATATGAATATCATCTAAAATAATAATATTAGCACTAAATCTGTAAAAAAATCATTGAAATTACACTGAATGTGAGAGTAAATCAGAAAACATTTGTATATTTAATTCTACATTAATGTTTTTTTTTTTATAATTTTATTAAATTTAGTTCAAAAGATTTATATCTATTTGAAATAATTGATAATTTAAGAAATAAACATTTTCATCTGTAAAATTTAACCTTTTGTCTATAAAATTTTAATTAAAAAATGCATTCTTTTGTTTAGTTATAATTGTTTTTAAATTTATTAAAAAAAATTTACCTCATTTTTTCAGATATTGACAAAGAAGTATCTGAATTAACTTCTGGACAAAATTCCTCTACAAAAATGGTACCAACGAACACAAGGCATGATACACCCTTCTGTTCTACTACACAAAACCTTACCGACAAACCTGTAGAGTTACCAAAAGCAATATCTAACTTGGAAAGATCAGACAGCATAACCAAGAGCCAAGAGGAAGAAAGTGAAGAAATGTTCAACAGTCTTCAAGAATCTGATATAGGGTCTTTTTTACCATCTTTTAATCGATATCGATTTTTCAGCCAATGTGGACCACCTCCAGATATTCCAGCCCTTGAAAATGCAAAAAAACCTAAAGTTCTCCGATCCCAGTCCTGGCCTGCATCAATTGATCCCTCAGAAACAAAAGCTCTGCCTATTAGCACAGGTTCTGGGATAAATGTTTCTGGACAAGAAAGTTTAACTGCTTGTAATAAAAGTATAGCTTCTACTAGTGCCTTTGTACCTGTGACTAGTGATATTGATATTATAGTGCCTCATAAACTTTCAAGTTATGAAGAATTTATACCACTTGCAGTAAATCCTCTAGAACATTTGAAACAAATCGACGTGGTAGGTTTTGAAGCTCGTTTTTCTTCCCAAAATACAATTTTGAACAGTTTGTCACCTCCTGAATTGCTAGATCGTTATATTGAATTTAACCATAGTATCTCATCTCTAAATCTTTTGAGTAATATCCCTATACCTTCAACATCAAATACAGACTGGACTCATTTTGGTGGTAAGATATCTAAAAATATAATTAAAAATTTTTTTTCCCTATAAACATTCCAAATAAATAATTGAAATAAAAATTAAAATGTAATCACTTGTCTTAGTTTGAATGCTTTTTGAATTTTTTTTAAAGAAATATATATTATATATAAATCCTATAAATTATGTTTAAAAATGATTATCAGGTTTCTTATAATGATTTCAAAAATTATTTTATATTTAAGTAATTTATAAATATTAAATTTTGTATTGGAATAATTTCAATACATTCAATTGGAATAAGTTAAAAGCATTATCTCATGGTAAATGAGCAATTTTCAAATACATAACAAATTTTGCCCAAATATGTTGGTTTTTTATTCTTTTTCTTTTACTTTGCACATTTTTCATCATCTTTTTAATTTGAACATAATATTCTGAATATTTATCTTAAAATATTCTACATAGCTCCTTAGCATGATATGGCTAATTCAATTCACTAGCAGAGATTTTAGCAAATTTTTATTTACCTGAAATAGCTACTAATTTCTTGTGTTTTATTATTTGTAATCTAATTAAATATTTTTTAATAGAATTAATTTTGCTTGTTACTATTCAAAAATACCCAAATTTATTTTCTAAGTAAAATTATAATTGATTTATTTGTATGAGAAACATTTTGACTTATATAAAATGTCAACTTTCCAATTTGATATATAGTAAATATTATTATTTAATCAATGTTCTGTGCAATATTATATGGGGTACCTAAACCTACTGATAGAAAATATGGTTACATACATATAATGCTCCAGGCATTTCTGTGAGTAGTAGAAAGATAATGGCCACAGATCTTACCCTAACGTATGGTGGCCTGTTAACTGATGGCCACAGATCTTTAGGGTAAGATCTGTGGCCATCAGTTAAGGGCTACATAAGCTACTGCAGTCCCTCCATAAAAATTTTCTTAAAGGACCCTGTTGATACATGTACAGCAAGCAGTAGCTACTAACAAGATTATTTGAAAGAAAAACTTTAAGTTCATTCTAAAAGTAGTTGATAAAATGCTGTTGTCTGCATATATTCTTGTGTATTCTTTAAAATTACTTATAATAATTTGATCAATAATTTATATAAATAGCAACAAATTAACGCAGACTAAAATCATTATTATTAATGTATAATTATGGTATTTTTTTTCCTGTAATGCATTATATTTATTTCCAATCTATTTCATATTTTTTTTTATCTTCAGGGAAACCACCAGCAGATGAGGTAACAATTTTAAGAACTCAAATCTTACTTCTGCACAATCAACTACTCTTTGAAAGACATAGAAAAGATATTCATAGTGAAAGAAACAGGGGACTTTTAAGAAAATGTAAGAAATCTAAAATTCAAGAGGAGCATATTGGAGCTTTGGTAAATTATTGTTTTATTTAGCTTTAAAAACTTTCATTCCTTTTTTTTTTTTTTTTATCATTCCTTTTAAATTAAATAAATTTTTCATTTCCTCTGGAAAATTTGTATTGCTTCGATATTTAACATTCAGTATTACAAATTTGTTAGAAAGAGTGGAGAGTCTAGTTTGTTTTGTATGCATTTTCCAGAAATCTGACGTGCAATTCTGAAAATTTCAATTACCCACAATTATGATGTTAGGGCTCTCTGGGTGATTGTTTTCCCGAGCTTTTCGGCATTTATCTCTGCAAAAATGAAACCCTGATTTTACTGAATTGTTGAGAGTTTTAAGGAATAAGTATGTCAAAAATGAACTCTAATGATCCCTTTAGTATCTTTTCAAGTGATGTATATGTCAAATAAATTTAATCTCAGAGAATCAGTCTCTGGCTTTTGAGGGTTTTACTCATCTATAGCATATTGTATTTGATCAATAGCTTGTTTCAAGTATAATTAGAAGCTTCATCTCCTTCATTACTTTCTGTAGTAAGATTTAATAGTCACTAATATGATTTAATAATCACTATAATAGTACAGTGATTGTACACAACAATGTTCATGCTATTTAAGCTGAATATTTACTGATTGTCAAACCTAAATAAAATCTCGCAACAATAGTATAACAGCAAATAAAAAATTCTAGTTTTAGTCATGTACTGTGTATTTATAAAAAGAAATATAATATAATCTCACTTCCACTTATATAAAACCATTTTCAAATTGTTAAATGCAGAATTTGAAATTTTTTTGGTAAATTACATAGCATTTTGAGCTGAAACAAACATTTATTAAAAGGTTTAATGAAATTCTTCAAAAAGAAAAAAAAGTATGTAATCCTCAGTGGCACAATGGTTATGTAAAGTAATTTTTTTTTTTTAAATATATTTTTCGAAGGAATTTCGATCAATCCATAACAATGGGCAGGATAACTTAAATGTTAGCATGTCTGATATTTCAAAACATATGACAACCTTGTTTCTCAATAGGTGTGCTATATTTTTTAATCTTTTTCCTGGTTGGCAGACAATGAAAATAATAAGCAAATTAAATTCTATAATTTTATTTTTTTTAATTTTTGAAAATTAAAAAACTTTTAAATTGTGTATGAATCTGCAATAAAGTTAAAAACTTAAAAAACGCTGTTCTGGGTATTTATTTGTGTGGTAAATCAGCATGTACACCTATATACCTGACTGTGATATTAACAGAAAGCCAGAAAGGAATGTGCTGCTGTATGAGTAGCGAAGTGCAAATCCAAGTGGTGGAGTATTTATCGAGCTTTAAAATATTTTCATTTTCCATTGTTTTTAGCCTTGCTATTTATAATTTTAATTGGTAGCTGGTATTTATTTTAATTATAATTGGTTAAACAAATCCAAATCTGGTACTCCTGAAATTCCTGAAAACAAAAATGCCTTGAAATGTCCTAAAATTCAATAACTCATCTTGACATTTTGAGTGTAACAACAAAATAGTAATTGAATAATTGTTAAAAAATATACATTAAATGTATCCATAGCATCTTAATATTTTATACCTAATTAGAGGTTTTAAACACAAAATAATCTTTGTATAATTAGTAAAATTTTGTCCTGAATTTTTTTAAAAACAATGCCATAATATTTCATTCAAGGCCTGTATAAGATCTGCAAATCATGGAATTGTGTCACTCCTAAATCACTATTTTTTTTATTATTATTTTGCCAAGAAATGGTTTAAACTAGGACTTAAAGAGCAAAACTATAACAGAATTTATGATTTGTAGGCGTATTGTTTCTGTGACATTTGTTCTTTTTTTAAAATTATAATTAAGTTCTTCTAATATTTCTAGAAATTAATTGCAACGTATTATCTAGTATTAAAATGAAGCTTTTATTAATAATCTCAGTTATTACCCATTAATTCCTTGAAGCACTCAGAATGAAATATGATTTGGTTTAAAAAAAATGTAATTGATAACTAGTAGGTATTGGTCTTATGAATAAACAAAAAACCGTTGACAGATTCCACTCTCTCCTGGTTCTTGCTGAGTAGGAGCTTTGTAGTCTGGGCAATCTTAAATTTAACATTACATTTTGTAAATTAAAATTCTTCTTTAGTGCAAAATTATTGAAACTGTGTTTTTAAAACAAATTGATTGATATAAAAAAATGTGTATGATATCAGATCAAAAGATATACAGTGATATGATTATAAATATGATCATTTAAACAAATTCTTTCAAAATGTTTTCAAGCATTTGTTTGTTTTTTAAATAAAAGTTTAGTAAGATGTTGATATTCTAAATTAGGTATGTAAAATGTTCTTTAATGATTATATATTAAAGTATTTAGCCCACGTTGATAAATAATGTAAATAATATAATTAAATTATTAATTTTTCTTTCTAGAAAGAACAGATTGCTCTCTTGGAAAAGGACAATAGTTATTTAAAAAATCAAGCAGACACCAAAGTTAAATTACGCCAACATCTACAAACAGAAATGCAGCAACAGGAAAATAATTTACATAGTAGAATTTTGTAAGTTTTTGTTTGATTATGCAAAAATATTTTTTCAGTTTATCTGTGGAAGAAATTTAAAAAAAAATCTTAGTTGTTGAAATCAAAAAGATAATTTTTCAAGGAAGAGACAAAAAATAAAAGTACAATATGTATATATATCTTATAAAAATTAATTTATATGTCTGATAGGTTTGACCTTATTCATCACTTATTAAATATTTTAATATCTAGAACTTCTTATATATCCTAAAAAGAAAATTTTTGAAAAATTCTAATTAATATGTTTGCTATTTAAATTTAGTAAAAAAAATTCAGTTATTGAAACATTAAAATTTTTTAAAGGTTGAAAATTTTTAACAAGTTGTAATTAAAAATACAATTAAAGTCCTATCATTTTAGGGTAAAGCTATTTAAAAATTTATCAGAAATTATTTGTATTCCGGTGCATATTTTTTTTTAAATTAATAGATATTGCATCTCAGTTTCAGGTTATAAAAAAAAAATTGATCTACTTAATAGAATTTCGTCAATGAAATAAGTTCAAAACAAAAGTTGTAGTTTCATTTGTTTTGTCATTTGCAATTAAAGCTACTTTTTGATATATTTTATCTTTTTTAAATTGTTATTTAAGCTTTTATTTTAAAAATGCAGCAGATTTTTCTTCCTACAGGAAAGCAGAACATGAAAATAAACAGTTTCAATTTTCTATAAGAAATTTACAAAAAGTTCTAGTTTCTCAAAAAGAGGAAAATGATGCACTTAGAGAAGTAAGCATTTTTTGTCTTATTTCAATAATTTTGTTTTATTATTTAAATATTTTGTATATAATATTACAGAAATAAAAGGCTTGGTAATGTTCATTAGAAGACTATTAGAGATATTGCTGTACTGTTAAAAAAAATAAGCAATGGATTCTTATCAAATTTATTACTTTGAATTTAAAAAAATTTACATAATGGTATAATTTTCATTTTTAAATTCAAATGGGTAAACTAAATTATGAAAAGTAATCCTACAGAAAAAACAATTAAAAGAGAACTTTTGATTTATCTCTCAAATAAGAAATGAAAAAATGAGATAAATTAAAGCATTGAATAAAAAATATATTATTTATATTATACTTTTATAAAAAAATCTTTTTTATAATAATCATTGATCTTTATCAGAATGATATTTCATGATAGCATCATAAAAAGTTCACAAAGGTTGTATCAGCAAAAGTGAAAATCATTAGACTATCACAAATGTAAAAAAGGTGAATAGCAGGAACTGCTTTGGTTGAACAAAAAAGGGCACATTTATTTTTACAAAATCTACAATAAAAGATTAAACAAGTTGTTAAAGTCAGTAAAGCCCAAAAGAAAACAGCAAAATTCAAAAGAAATTAATTATAAAATTTTTTCATCTGGGAATACTTACCACCAGGATAATATAAATCATGTTATTTCTGCTCACTAGATGACTGGACTCAGTCTAAAATACATTTAGCAATGTATTCTGAAAGCATGGAGGAGACAAAATAATCCTCCATTTAATGACAGCAAAGTATATATTGAGCAAGTGATTGTGTCACAAACAAGAATCAATAAATGGTAAACATGAGTTGCCTGTTTCAAGGATTTCTGGTATCAGGTAATTGGCAGCCTGGGAAAATGGAATAGTGATGTAGAAGGGAATGGATTGTTTCATTATTTCTTAAAAGAAATGTAAGTAAAATCCCAAAGTGTGGTGAGTTATGGATACTATAAAATAAGGGAAAATTTCTTAAAAGTAATGGGCTGGAAAACTTACAGTTTAAAAAAATACAGAGAAAGAAACGTTTCTAGGACACCATTTCTTTAAAGTATATTTTTAATTTTTTTTTTTTTTTTTTTTTTTTTGTGTTGTTGTTTTTGTTACGAATCTAATTAATTTAGAGTAGTTAATTAATGATTATGTTACTGTGTATTTTAATACTGATTGAGTTCTAATCACATCCATTGATTGTGAAGTGAAATCCTTTCTTTTTGTCAAAAATTTTAATATATACATGGATGTATATAAAATAAAACATAAATACAAATATAAAAGGGGAATTGAGAAGGAATGAAGTAGAAGCATGACAAAATCCACAACAATATTTGCTGCAATCAAATTGTATAACAGAACCAACATTAAATTCGTAATTCAAAAATCCTGAAGTGTGTCTCATTCAATCCTTTCAAAAAAAAGAAAAAGGAATAAATTATTCAAAATCAAAAATGTGTATAAACTTCAGTATCATAACTGAAAATTGCTAGACAAACACAAATATCAAAGGATTGAACAGCTAAAACTGCACTGGCAGATCAAAAAAGGCACCAGAATATACAATAACAGTGTGTGATTCTTGTCTTGGAAATATGTATCCCCTCCCCATTATAAAACTGCCGAAAAAATTAACCATAAGTGTAAACTTTATTTGGAATATGTACCCTCAGGATGTTATTTCTGGACATTCAAACACTGGATATCCAAATCGAAGTGGTGTTTCAAACATAATTTATATTTTTACCAATTTTTGTTTCAGATTAATAACAATTGCCAACAAGAAATTACACTTCTAAAACATCAGGTAGATCATGCTACCAGAAAAGCTTCACAGTGTGAAAAAATTGAAAAAGATGCTATATTTTTATCAAAACAACTGATTTTATTACAAGAATTAATTCGGAACTATAATGAAAAAATGGAAATGTTGAAAGATAAACAAGAACCAGATATTAATATACGACTTTTGAAGGAGGCATTAGTTATGGAACTAAATGGTAAGTGTTTTATATTTTTTTTACAGCTGCATGTCTCTTAATTTGCTCAATTTTTCTATAACATAGAATTAAAAAGTTAATTCTATCTCTATTCCTTTAATATTTTCTCATTGAGTATTTTAAAAGAATATCAAATAAAAATTTCTTCATAATATTTTCATGCTGTTTAATTTATGTTATTTATTATTAGCTTAGCAATATTGTTTTGATATAATCCATTTTTAAAAATGTTTTTATATTTTATATTGCTTGCAATTATCAGTTACTTTTTTCGAAAAGTTTAACATAAATTGTATTACAGATTTGAAAGAGATGCTTGATGCAAAATGCCAGCTATTAGATGCTACAAAAGGAAGAGTAGCTACTTTGGAACAGATAATAACTGAATTGGTAATACATAAAACCTTAAATTTTATCAACAATGAATGAAAATCATGTTTTATTCTTTAGATAATTAATGAATCATAAATATTTATAATCTCAAAATTTGTGCGTGTCTGACTATGCACTTCCAAAATATGCATAATTTCACTAAAATTGGATCAATATTCATTGAGAGATTTAGGTTTTGACGCCCTTTTCGTGACAGTAAAGATTTTCATGAATTGCAATCACCTAAAATAAAGGAAGGAGAAAGAAAGTATTAATAGGGTTGTAGAAAGTATTTTTGTTTGTTGAGTATTTCACACTGAATCCTATTGTTAAATTTGCAATGCCACCTAAGAAAAGAAAACTATTTACTCAGATCAGAATAGATACTAAACAAAGAGTAGCATGCAGATCTATAGGAAATGTGGAGATATCAGAAAATCGTAATGAATCTAATAAGTTGAGAATGGCCTATGCTAGAACTGAAGAAAGCAATGATGCTGTCTTGAATATATGTAAATCTTACTAAAGGAGTTAATATGTTATTTTTCAAAGCTGCACAATGCTGGGTTATATGTACTAGTAATATATAGTATAATTAATTTCATATAGTTTTTGCTGATTTCAGGATTCAAACTTGAGGTTTGTTTCTCACCCTATTTATGTTAATTTTCCCTTTTAATCTGTCCTTCTGTATTTTTTTCCCCCTCCAATTACCTTTTTTAATTTTCAATTTTATCACTCCAATTTTTGTGCTTTTCACAACTTGAAAAATTCATTTTCAATATTTTTTTCGGCGAGTGGGATTTAATGGAACTAACTAAGAAGCTCTCCTTCCCTCCACAAACACCAAACCGGAAAGTGTATTTTGAAGGGAAATCGGTGTTCCTTTACCAAATATTCCAGACTATTTAGGATGTTTAAGGGTTCAAATCTTGCTTGAACTTTGGAATATGCAAATATTGGCTATATCTAGAGTAGTTTAGCTATATCTTTCTAGCAGTAAATTCTGGATCGCAATTGATCAATCTTACCTTAAAAACTGGTAATTACAACCAAATAGGGATGTAATTGGAATTACAAAGTTGTAGAGTGGCATCAATTTAGTAAGAAAAAGGCACATTGTGTACATAGTTATAACAGTAGCCTTGTATACCCAAAGGCAATGAGAGATGTTTTTTTATAATGTTTGTCAAATGAAGACAAGAATATGAGAAGGAAAGTTCATGTCGAAATTATATGCATTATACGAGTACATCTTTAAGATAGCAATTAAGACATATACAGAAAAGTCATAAATTAAGACATATACAGAATTTATGAAAAGTTAATGCCAATATAGAAAATAGCCTTGAGTTATAATGTCTATTTTTATGTTAAGAATTGTGTTTTTTTTATGCATTTTACATAATGTCCTATATTGGTTTCTGATGTTTTGTTTGTGCAGGTATCTATTTAACATATTTGTACTAATTTCTTACTAAATCCATTATGCTTTATGTGAATGTTTTATTGTGTTTCCCATAATTTTTAAAATACACATTTTAACACTTAAATTTACTATTGTAAACCAGTGCGAGGGTTTTGTCTAAATTTTCTATAACTATTGCATTCACTTTTTTATTATATGTATACCACATAGCTTTAAAATGAGATTGAAAGAAATGGGACCTTATGATGTAATAATAGGCTGTTTTTTCCTTGCATACAAATTTATATGATTTAAGTCAAACATTCTATTGCAGGATATATTTTATTTGCTTACATACAAACCTTTTATCCCTATGTATGAATTAGTCTTCGAACTTTGGTTTTCTTTCAATTGTTATGCCAAAAATTAAAATTACATCAATTGTTTTATTTCTTTATTAATTTTCTTTATTTTTTTTTTCATTTTAGGAGACAAAATTGAAAAATCAAATGGAAGCAATAAAAGTTATGAAATCTATTCATGAGAATGAAATGGAGGTATGTATAGAATTCAAGTGAAAAGGAAATTAAAATTACCATTTTAGAAAGAAACATTTGAAACACATGAAAAATTCATTTTCAATATTTTTTTCGGCGAGTGGGATTTAATGGAACTAACTAGGAAGCTCTCCTCCCCCAAACACCAAACCTGAAAGTGTATTTTGAAGGGAAACTGTCAACTGTCATTTCAAATTAATCAGATAGCATTTTTAGTCGTTTATTGTCTATTGCAGTACTTCTCAAACTTTCTATCTTAATTCATCTTTCCCCTATTGACAAAAGTTTCTTTCATGCCCTCTGTCTAATTGAACTAAATGCCATAATAGTGTTGATGTATTATTTATTTTCTATTTATGTATAGCTAATTATTAGTTTTATTGTTCACAATTAATCAAAAATATAATGTGTGGATTGAATAAATGTACAGCTAACTATTTGATCGCACAACCCCCCTTCTATACAAAATCAAAAATTAGTGGTTTGTTTTAAAAACTTTTTTTTTTAATGTGTATGTAATACCTCTGACAGAAGTTCTTCAAGAAAATTTGATTTTGAACTGTGAATTCTTATAAGGTAAATCAGAAAAGTCATTCTCTCATAAATTTTGCTAATTTGAAATGAATCCGGGACTTTAAATGCCTTTTAATTGAAAACGAAAATTCTTTACCAACATAAATCAAATTAATACGGAGAAAATTAAATTATTTAAATAATTTTAATTGCATCATCATTTGATAAAAAGTTCTACCAAATAATCAATACTACTCTAGGTACAAAATTTAAACATCAACTGTCTTTTCTTTTGCTTGTAACTTGATAAGAAATCACCTGGATTAGAATACAGAGATGAAAAGACATTAATACAAAAAAAAAAAAAAAATGATCTCATACAAGATGGAATAGAACAAAAAATATTTTATCAAAATAATGACACATATCATCCCATTGGCAAATGTATTGCTAAAGAATGTTCACTGACTTGTATCATATCTCTTCATCTGCTATCATTTACTAAATTGTTTTTCGTGATCAAATTTTGATATTTAAAATTATTTAGGAGTGCAAATGGTTTGTCAAATACAGTGTAATCTTCTTATACATCTTTTAATTACAAATAATGAGTCCACTATATATAAATAATAAGCAAACTATTTTGATTTACATTTTAATGAATAATGAAATTTAAATATTATTAAATTATTGTGATATTTTATTTTTATAGATTTGAAATGATTAATATACTTCTAAAATGGTAAAAATTGCTATTATTTCATTCAGTAAACGATAGTGTATTGCAAAATAAAATTTTGGTAACAAACAATATTGGGTCTTTTTTAATACAGGTACGAAATGAAAGATTAGAAAGTTTGAAAAATATTCTGAATGGCAAAGATGCCCACATTCTAGATCTTTATGCGAATATTGAGGCATTGTCAAAAGAAAAGGGTAAGCATTCTTACTTCACTAATACCAAAATGTACAGTTTGAGTTGTATGTAGATTATATAAACAAATATTAGATGTTAACCTCTGAGAAGTGATCTTTTAAATTAATGTTTACTAGTGTAGTTTTTCCAAAAGTTCATAGATATGTATATTTCATATAATACAAGACATATCCTCAAATTTTAATTAAGTCCATTGAACTTGTCATAATAATATATTGGTTTAGTTTAATTAAATCAATGGGTAAAAATTAAAAAACTATGTACTTGTTTCCAAAAAATAAGAAAAAAAATGCGATTGTATAATTTTTAATTACAGGAATCTAATTTTTAGCAAAAACATCAATAAATTTAATCTTTAGCAAAAATATCAATCAAATAGTGCTCCTCCAACTAAGCACAAACGAGAAATATAATTTCTGTTTTGAAAATATGTAAAATAGAAATGTCAAAAAACATATGATTTTAATGTGGAAAGTGATCAACTCTTAACAACTATATAGGTTCAAAAGCAATGTTCCATACTAAAAAAAACAAGTGTTTATTAACTTGTTTTATCTCAATTTATTTATTTTGTTCAAGTTTGAGAAGAATTATATTTTCTAAGGTTAATTAAACCTAAATATAACAAAATTTTATATAAGAAATCTCACCTATCCTCTAAATAATACACTCAGTTAAAGGGAATGAAATTTTCACTTGCTTGTTTTAATGTTCTCTTTATTAGTGAAAAGCAATTTCCAAATACAAAGTTTTACTTTATCCAAATAATACTTTATTTACATGAGAGCTCAATTTAAAAAAAAAGTAGTTATCAACATATTACTTGAGAGCATTTGTCAATCAAACTCCATGGAGCATAACAATATATTTTTTTCAATCTTATCTGTCTACAAATAAAAAACACTGTATGTTTGCATAATTTCTCACAGAATTTTTTATATTAACCTGATGATTATGTAATTTCTTTTTATATAAATTTAAAAAGTAAATGTTTTTCAGGAACAGTGGTAAAGCAAATAACAAATGATGTCAATTATGTGGATACTTCTTGTCAGTCTTCTGAAACTGGTGCTCTTAGTCAATTTCCAAGCAATTCAACTGCAGCTCTAGACAGAAATGACTGCAACAAAAATAAATCCTAGTTTATGCTTTTTTCTTCTTTTTCTGATGTTTTGTAAAAAAAAAAAAAGTACAAATGTTCCTCCAATGCCAATTGTGAGATTTTAGAATTATTGTATATTTTAATAGTATTAATAAGTATAGAATTAATTTGTGTCTATTGAATGTGTTGAAGCTTTATTTATACTACATAATAAATATTTTCTTAATATCTGTGTTTTTTTTCTAAATTTTTGTCATGATTTTTTTTTAAATTCTTTATGTACTGTCATTTTAAATTATATTTTTAACTACACCAAAGAACATTTCCTTTAATAGTAATGCAGCTTTATGGGCCACCAAACAAACCTCCATTTAATATAATTAAATGGAGGTTTATATAATTTAATACGGAGGAGATATAATTTCTCATCGAACTAAAGTATAGGACATTACCGAACAACAAACACAGCTTCATTCTCAACCAACATGGATTGTTCTAAGATTTTACTAACCAAATGAGCAGGCATGGAATTCCATCGGGTAAAATGACACATAGCACTTGTCAACACAATGTATGCTTGTTAGCATTCAAAATCGTCGAGACTGCAGTGGTTATTAATGAACCGCCGTTTCACATTTGAAATGACTCTTCTGCGCATTCTTTAACCTGTGAAATCTTTAATCAAATAAATATTTATCTAGACAAATGCTTTGCTTAAATTTCATTTGCTTCCTGTGTATTCATTACCAAGTCAATTATAGAATTTCCATGTTTTATTATGAACATGTATAAAATATTTACATGGCCTCTTTTCATTTAGAAAACTCAAAATCGGATTAAATAATATATATATCCTTTTCCAGTTTTCACAACTTTCATTTAATATATTCTCAACTCTCTTCCACAATTATTAATGTTTCATTATTTGCAGCGTTTCTTAATCAAAATTTAATCTTTGAGGTGGCTATTCTCATCATATATGAATTTCGCTTTTAATACATTGATATTTTTTTTGGGGGGGCAGGAGGCTTACATTTTGATGAAAAAATTAAAACAAAACATTATTTAGCTCTAATAAAAAATAAATAATTAAAATATTTAAAAAAAATATATTGTATTGTTTTCTAGTTTATTACAAAATGAAAGATGAAATTTTTTCAAGAATTCATTATAAATTTTTTATGATTGCCAAAAACATATTCAATTTTAAAATTATGTGGTGGTTGTTCTTAAGATGATGCTTTAAAACACGAAAGCCTATTAAATCTACATATTTGTAAGGTGAACAGGCATAATAAATAAAAATAGTTACCATTCGATTAATTATTTGTATACATTATTATAACACAAATTTGTTCCGATTCTAAAGAACTTTTTATTTGTAAACAATTACTTTATTGCATTGGATTAATTAGTTCCATTACATTGTTTCTATAAATATAAATTAACTATAAATATAATAAACAACAGTGGTCTTTTATCTGTGCATCTCTAATAGAAGGGGGAAAAAAAGTTGAGTCCTTTCTTGGCATTATCTCCCCCTGCCTGTTAATCTATGCAGCACCTCCCTTGTGCATAGTTGAAAGTATTGCATATAATGTTTAACATTAGTGAAATCACAGATTAGGGACCGTTGGGATTGGCATCAAAAAATCTTTTCGCCAAAATGTGCCAAGTACCGGGTTGAGATTGTAAGTGTAGTGAACTGCAAACAGTACATGGAACCCGGGTTACCACATTTGGCGACGTATCGTCCAGTTGGCGCCACAAAAATGTCGCTAAATCCCAACAGCCCTTATTTTGCGATTTGGCCATACTATTTTTTATTATAAAATGTTTCTATAGTTATTCTTTGACAAGTACTTATTCAGATTTTCACCTTCACCCGAAATGCTCTTTTTTTATTTGTTGTAAGTGAAGAGAAACAACCAAGAAAGATATAAATATAAATCAAAATAAGAATGTTTTTCTGAACAGAAATTTTTAGTATTCTCCTTTCATAACAATAATATTAAGCTTATTCTAGTTATGCTACTATTGTTAAAGTGTTTCCAATTGAGATTTTTGAAAGTTTTAGATGTTTTCTTCTCAGGACTCAGGATGTTCTAAGGACAGAAAGTAATTAAAAAAAAGTTGTGGTGATTGATTATACAATAGATTAAATTGTGCTTTTTAAAAGATATTAAACTTACATGTTTGAACAAAAGATTGCTAATTATGGGTGCTTTCTCTGAAATGATTTTCCTTTAAAAGACTATGTATGATCATTGATTAATTTCATTTCTTTATTTGTTAATAGGATTTTAATTTGGATTATAACAACCTCTGAAAATTAAAAACATTTTCAAATTACAAGAAAAGTTTTTTTACACTAGATATAATTCTTAATATTGTTAAAAAAAAAAATTCAAATTTTGAATTCAGAATTATTTCTGTATGCCTGACTTACCCTTACATTTGTATACAAGACCCTTACATGTCACCTTGTATTTTGATACAAAAATTATTTTAAATTCAAGTTACTACATGTTTATTAAAATTCATAAAGACGATTTGAAAATAAAAAAAAATTTACATAAAGGTTATGATAATTTACATATTTTTTTATTAAAATACTAAAATTACAATATGGCAAACTATCAACTTCAGCATTATGCACATCCCTTTCTAAAATTATCTTTTTTCTGAATCAAATGGGTATATTAAATATTTTATAAAGAAATTTTTTATATTTTATAAAATAATTCTACAGCCTTAAACTCTAAAAGTAATATATTAAAATGTATAATGGAAATTTAATATCTCATTTAACATATAACAAAATATTAATTTGTATTAAGAATGCAAAATAATTAAAAAAATTATGTTAAATTTACAGCTAATAATTAATAAAACAGTTCAACAGCATGAAAAGTGTACAACCTGAATGACCTCAAATTGAAAAATGACTCTCTACTTTAAACACAATTTAGTGCATATTTTTTTTAAATAAAACTATTTTCATCCTTCAGAAAAGTAATAAATGGTGATTATGTATGATCATTACAAAATTCTTTTTAACTACATTACGTATTCTGAAACAAAATTAATTTAAAACTTAACATGGCTATACAAGTGGTGTTCGTGGTGTGTGTGGGGGGGGAGCATTAGAACAATTAGTGTCTATTCTGGCTAATGGCATAAGTGTGGTAAGTATGTTATCTAAGCTTATGTTAATTTAGCATATCAACCTGGATTAGAGATGAGTACTAGCTTGCCAATCAAAATATAAAGCAATTTTGACCGTATTATTTTTATTAAGATGAAAAAACCATTTTGTGTTTCATTATATATTTTTATCATTCTTTTATTTATAATTATTTAGATAAATAATCTGGTAATTAGTTTCATTCTTAAATTTTAGAAAATGTCGTAAATTAAATATTTTATTTTCTACTTTTAAAACTTGTTCAATATTCAATACATGACTAATAATCAATAGAATTGTTGAAAGAACAACAAGGCAAGGGTTAAAACAATTTATTGATATTGTACTTGTATATATGTACAACAGGAAGCACAACCATGCTGACTTAAATTACAGGGTTCTGAACACTTACGAAAACTTTATATAAACTAGAAACCATAACTGGACCTCTATAGAACAAAATTGGAATTTTTCTAAGCTTAAAATATATGTGGCATACTCACAAATCTATACAACTTATAGAAACATAAATAAAAAGAAATCAAAGTAAGCAAGGATAAAATGTGAAAATGCATATGCTTCATAAAGAATAAAGACAGTTATAAATCAGTTGTCATTCATTGGACCCGTATACCAGCTGACTAGAACACCATTGTCATACAAGTACCAAATGTAAGTTATTCTGAACCTGAAATATCTTGCACCCCAATATCATATTTGAAACAGTTATTTTTAAGGAGGGTAATTATATACGAGTGAATGGACAAAAAGGAAAGTGCAAAGAAAATAAGATTTCTGATTAAATAAATAAAAACAAATGCAGTTTCACATTTTGAGAGCTTACCTTATTTAGGAAGCATAAGAGCTATATGTAAATATCTTTTTTACCTCTTTTAAATAAATGGAATGTTTTACATGAGCACAATTAAAATTTTCTTTTGAAAAAACAGAATTATATAAATGCATTTACACTATGATTCTTAAAAAATATTGTGCTTTAAACCAAAAAAGAAATTGCTTCCTATTTACTAGGTATGCACATGTCCAAGTACATGCAGTAAAAAGGTGAAAGCACATAAAGCAATAGTGCAATTTACTTTTTCATACTAAGTCAATTGATTTTAGAAGCATTACACAGACTTTATATTTTTGAGGGAAAGTGTTTAATGTAGAGGTTTATGATTTACAAAGCCTCTCTATAGTTAATAGGATCTACTTTATGATATAAACTATTAGACAACACGTTTTACACTAGTCTTTAAACCGCATTGCCTTTACAGAAGATATCTCAATGTATACATTTCACCTTTGTACTTTTACATAACATTAACAAGATACTGATATAAATGTTCATAGAAATTCCAATTTAAAAGTCTGACTAGCACTGATTTTATGCAACATTACTAAAATGCATTCAATATATCAGAAATACAACTAAAAATAAAGTATAACAAATGTAAAACTTGAATTTATTTCTCAAAATATTAAAAATATCAAATAGAAGCATACACATTAATTACTACAATTTTTAGTATTAAAATCAGAATGTTTAGTTCAAAATATAATAATATGTAGTATATCATTGAAAAATTGAGAAAACAATAATTTGCATTATATCCAACGTGATTTTTCTCTTGATTAAATAAAACATAATTCTCCAGAAAAATCTTTATTAATCCTTGAAGATTCTCTCATAATTGAACCATGATTTTTTTACAACAACAATAAAAAATCAACTGATCAGTTGTTTTGAACATCTTACAACTGAGGGTTAGATCATTACCTTCTTTAAAATGCATTAACATCAGAAATACAACATATGCTAGGGCTATTCTTAATGTATATATTTAAAATTCTGACAATAATATAAACTTTGACTAGAAATTGGTAAACTGTACAACTTTTTTATTGCAATAAAGGTTATAAGTTGTATAAATAACAGTACTTCATATATGTGCATATTTTTTATGACTAATATTTTAATCCAAAGAATTTCATTCCTTGAAAACACTTAACATCTTAAAATACTTGGTAATCACATTTCTTTCATGACTAGACATAGAAGGAAAATATTATATATATATTTGCAGCTTTATCTATTTCTTATCAATTACTAGAACAAAAATACTATAAATATATTCCTTATTTATCTTAACTCTAGACATTTGCAGCATCTAGTACAGACAATTGGCTATATGCAGTAAGATTCAAATGTATTCCTATCAAAATAATAAAACAAGCTATTAATCAATAATGGATTGGCACATAAAAAAAAAACTTTCCTTTAAATATTTAATGAAGAAATAAAAAAAAATCTCTCTCTCTCTCTATATATATATATATATGTATATAATTAAAGTGTTTCTAATACTTTTTTAAATGAATTCTAAATGTGGTTGCCATGTTTAAACTGGGTGGTTTATATTAAGTGTTTAAGTTTCAAATTTGAAGTTTTTCAAGTTAGGAAATTTAACTAAATAAAGAAACTTGGGAACAAATCTGGTTATAATGAATAATATATTTAATTTTAAGATACAATTACTTCTCGATTAAACTATGACAAGTACAACTTCTTTAACTTGTAATTTAAAACATTAATTAAAATTTTTGATAATTATGTGGTATATTATTTTACATTTAAATAAAAATAATGCTGTATTTACACAAATAAAATATTTACTTCACCAATGCATGTGACAATAAATTTATTATATCCATAGTATAATGAGTAAAATCAACAAATGTTTTGAGAGGTGAATTTCAAATAAATTTCTAATTTTTTTTGCAGATAAATTTATAAATGTTAATTACTGGATGATACAAAAAAAATTTAGCAATTCAACAATTTGATATTTTGTTTATAATAAATTATTAATTTAACTTATATAACTACTTAACAATAATAGGGACAATTCCTAAGTACCGAATTATAAAAATATGAATATCAAGCTCTTGTAACTCTAAGCAATCAATTAAATTATGAAATCTTACTGCATACAGAAGACATGCAATTTTTTTGCAGAGCATGGGCAGGAGGAAAGAGGATATAATCAATAGCTTCTGAGCAAGGACATTTTTGGATGGATGCAAGTGTTCAGTTATTGTGGATGTTGTCTGACTTGTCGGGGAGCATGGGAGGAGATACAGGAGTAGAATCATCATGAAATAAAGGATTTTTCACTTCCATTTCACCAGTCTGAAAAGTAAATCATCAGTATCAGTATCTTAAGCAAGATGATTATCAACATGATTATTATATATTACTAGTATAAATTGAATAATCATGGAAAAAAATAACTGCTTTAATTAAAATTAAATATGCATGAAGCCTATAAAATGAAATAAGTAAAAGTTTGAAGTCATGCAACTCATCAAGAGCTAATAAGCATAGATTGAATGGTCAAATCAGTAATTGGTAAAATATCCTCTGTCAACAATACAGATTTGTATATGTTCCTATGTAAAATAAAACTTAATTGAGATATTAGTGACCTTTATGCATAATATTCTATGGTTACTTGCCCCAACATTGATACTGAATACTATTTGATGCTAGTTAACTGGTATCTATGATGATCGGGTACAATATCAATCTAGATTGTTCTCTCATATTTTAAAGTTAAAGACTGATGTTTAAAGGTCTCTGTGAGAATATTTCCATATCACCAGGAGATGGTGGAAGGTTGTATGAAGAGGGTGGTAGATAATGATGCTATTGGGGAAATTTGTCATTCTGCCTTGCCTCACATTTATGTATCTTGACCTCCTAAACCCTCATTCTACTGACGAATTCACTACCAATACCTTTGCATAGCAGTATGTATATGATGTTATTGCTGGTCTATTAAATGGAACAATATTAGAATTAGTCTATGACTAGTCAGCATTATGCATCCCTGACTATGAGACGACGTTCAGAGTTGTTGAATTACCAGGTGGGCTGAAAAGTTCGTAGGCTATCATAGAAAAATTCTTTTTTTTTTTTATAGAATTTGATTTTATTATTCAATATGGTTGCCTTCGAGGGCGATAGAACGATTATAGCGGTCATACAATTTTTCGATAGCATTTTTATAGTACGATTTGTCTTTAGCCTCAAAATAGGCTTCCGTTTCGGCGATTACCACTTCATCGGCGCAAAATTTCTATCCAGTGAGCATCCTCTTGAGGTCTGAGAACAGGAAAAAGTCGCTGGGGTCCAGATCTGGAGAACACGGAAGCAATTCGAAGCCCAATTCATGCAACTTTGCCATCGTTTTCATTGATTTGTGGCACGGTGAATTGTCTTGATGAAACAGCACTTTCTTCTTCAAATGAGGCCGCTTTTAAGCGATTTCGTCTTTCAAACGCTTCAATAACGCTACGTAATAGTCGCTGTTTATAGTTTTTCCCTTTTTAAAATAGTCAATGAATATTATACCATGCGTATCCCAAAATATTGATGCCATAACCTTGCCAGCCGACTTTTGCGTCTTTCAACGCTTTGGAGTCGGTTCATCACGTGCAATCCACTCGGCTGACTGTCGATTGGACTCCGGTGTGAAATGATGAGGCCATGTTTCATCCATTGTCACATATCGAAGCAAAAATTCGGGTTTATTACGATTGAAGAGCTCCGAACACTGCTTAGAATCATCAATTCGTTGTTATTTTGGGTCGATTGTGAACTCGCGCGGCACCCACTTTGAACAGAGCTTTCGCATATCCAAATATTCATTCACAATATGTCCAACACGTTCCTTTGATATCTTTAGGGTCTCAGCTATCTCAATCCACTTCACTTTACGGTTATCAGAAATTATTTTGTGGACTTTTTTGATGTTTTCGTCGGTAACAGCCTCTTTGGGGCGTCCAATGCGTGCATCGTCCTCGGTGCTCATTTCGCCTCGTTTAAGTTTAGCAAACCACTCTACGGTTGATTTTCCTGGTGCAAAGTCCGAATAATGTTTAGCAAGCCAAGTCTTGGCTTCAATAGTATTTTTTGCCGCCAAAAAGCAATGCTTTATTAACACACGAAATTTCCTTTTTATCCATTTTTTCAAACTAACAAAAGTTGCTTCACTAAAAATGCTATAACTCACATACTAATAGTGCAACAGCTGTCAAATTTATACACGTGTCTTTTGAAGGTTAGGGCTAACTAAAAATCATATGGATTTAATACTAGTAGAGCCCTCTATGTATCAGCCAACGAACTTTTCAGCCCACGTGTTATCTATCAGGTTTTTAAGTCACAACACCCCTATAGATTGCAACTCCAAAGAAACCAACGAATTACAAAAGAACCCTCCACAATTGTTACCTGTTTTATACGATAATAGCTGATAAGTAGAAAATGTGCACAATGACCAAAGTGGGCACTTATTGGTAAAATTTAATTATTTGAATATAAATAATTTAATAATAATATTGAATTTGTTATAAAGGTATCTAGCATGTAAAATTTTGAGATAATCAAAAATATTAAATTAAGGGTTTTTTTTTTTTTTTTTTTTTTTTACTTTTCTTTTGTTGAAAAAAAAAATGCATTATTTGATTCTTACTTTTTATATTTTGCTTGAATTAATTTTGTGACAAATAATTCAAATTTTAGATAATGTCATGTTTATAACATGTTATGTTTAAAACATGCTATGCTGTTCATAAATATTGATTTCTAAAGGAAAAACTATCTATTATATCAGATATATATAACAATAAAAAAAAACATCAAAAGAAAATTTCTTACTGGGGCTAATCCTGGACATTCATACACAGTGTAATCTCCTTCCTCATTTTCTTCTTCAGAATCAACATCTGAAGCTGAAGTATTTTTTGTAGATCCAGCTCTACAAAAACAATTATTGTGTTTTTTAATAGATGAATCTTTTTTTTACCATATTGCTAATAAAAAAAGTAAAAATATGTATGATTCATTGAATAAAATTGGAATTTGTAAAAATAATTAAACATTATTTATTTAAATACTAATACCACAACAAAATTTTTTTTTCTTATTTTATCATCATTAATAATATTTTAAAAGAAGCAAAATTATCAATTTACTTTCTGCATGAAATATAATTTAAAAAATTGATAATTTTTAAATATAATAGAAATTTATGATAATGATATTCAGAAAAAAGCTGCCATTAAGCTTTGGTAATGAACCATTATTTACATATTAGTCTTTAATAAAATTAATGGTTTCATTTTTCTCATATTATGGTCATATCACATTTAATCAGTTATTTAAAAAAAGCTATCAACAGCTCATGGACCCAATATTCTAAAGATAAGTGTTACTAACATTTACTGAATTGAACTACTTTAAATTAATTTCAGAGTAAAAAAATATCCTTTCAAAAATTGGAAGAAAAAAAATCTGAATAAAAAAGGTATTTAACAAGAAATTCACTTGGCCAAATTAATCAAACCTGTGAATGAAGTGTTTCAGTGCCTTTAAAGTGTTGTTGAACATGAATGAAATTCAAAGTATGAAAAAAATTATGTTAGAAATCTTTCGACCATAAAAATAAAATGTAAAATACCGAAAATAAATTCTTAATATCTATAAACATACTTACTTTTCAACAGCAATCATTTGTTGTTTTTGATGTTGATAATGATACATCTGAGCGCTCTGGGCTAATTTCCTATCTCCATTGGGGGATGCAACATCTTTGCTTGGCCCAGTTACACCATATGCTGGGTAATCAACATCAGCAGCTGCTTTCCTACTTTTCTGTAATCTGAAATTAAATATCCAACATGAGAAAATTATGATAAACAATCATTAGGCAAACTATCTTATAGAAAATTACATTTAATAATAATTATACAAACTGGCCTGTTTTTTTTAATTGCATTTCAATAAATTGTTACATTCAAAATAAAAAATAAATAAAAAGTTTGAAATAATGTATGATAGAAAAATGTTATACAAAACAGCTTTTCTAGTCTGATAATAAATTAAAAGAACTAAAATATTAACAAAAAGAGAATTTTTAAAGAAATAAAAGTGTCAAACTTAAAACACAAACAAATTTTCCACATAGTATGAAATTAGCACACACTTTTGTACCTTATTTTATATTTATATATATATATATATATATTTTTTCATGTGGAAATTTTTGGTAAGAACATTTTTAGAAACAAAGAATGCCACATTTATAACTTAAAATTGCATAAAATTATCATTAATTTACCAAATAACAAATTTCATTCACAGTCATTTAAGTAGCATGGTTGAAAAAAATAAATGCAACTAAAAATTATAATTTAAATAATTTGAAATTTATACAATGATGTAAAAAAATTATACAGAAAAAATTCCATTCTAAATCTGTCAGTTTTCATTTACATTTTATAAAATTATATTTAAAAAATGTCTGCAAATTTCTCAAATTTTTTCCAGACATATTATTTAAATAAATTTTAATTAAGAAATAAAATATTGCTGTTTTGCATCCCTTTTTTTTGTTGTTGTTTGTTTGTTTGTTATGTGAATCACTGTTGTAAATAACTCGTAATTATTTCATTTTCTTCCATTGCACATAATTATATAAGACAGAATTGGCAATTCAGAACATGAATGGATAAACTGGGAAGCAAAAAAATAGGTAAACCAATTACTTTTTTTTTTCTCCAAAAACATTCAAAAAATAAAATAAAATAAAAATAATTAATAAAAAAATAAAATAAAAATTTAAACAAAATTTAATAAAAATTTTAACCAAAAATGATGGAATAAAGATTGACAGCATTATTTTTTTTCTTTATAACATTTTAAGGTCATTTAAAAAAAAATATTATGATCAAATTCAGGACTTGACATTTTAAATCAATACACTTATATTTTTCGAAGCTCTGAGAAACAATTAGTCAACAATTAGTTATGAGTTTTTAGAAATGCAAAAATTTTTAAAAATTAATAAACGTGCAGCAAGTACAGAGGATTTACTTTCATCTATGAATAGAGCATCAAATCAGTAAGGTTTAGGGTTTATTTATCATGGTTTTCACGAATGTCATTTGTTCTTTGCACTCACAAATTTTTTTTCTTCTAGTGGAATGTCCATGTAACCCAGAAGAATTGAATCATTCGTCGGACAGTTCAATGAAAATTGAATAATAAAATTCTTCACAGAAGTTTTTAGAAAGTTTATAGCACAAAAAGCTAAGATTTTTCATATTTTTTTTCTTGGAATATATTGCAGTTCATGGTATGTAAGCTTCGATAGACGGCGACTTTTTCCCTCGTTTTTAGTAGTTTTATTTTATTTCTTAACTCAATTTTTTCCCCTTAATTTATATCTTTTTAATTATTTAACTCCAGCCACTTCTATCTTTTAAAAAACTTTGATCCTGAGTAGATGTGTGCAATGCACTCTAGCTTGCATCAAATAAATATTCTCAATGCATCAAATAAATTTATCAACATTTTTGACAAATTTATTTCATGCATAACGAAAAATAATACGCTTTCGTCGCTGTTTCTTTGCAAAAATCAGTCATATTTAAAAAAAAAAAAAAATTTGTAAAATTACTTTTAAGAATGAAATCAAATGACATTTAAAAGTATTATTAACTATTGAAGTTAAAAAAAGTGACAATCGGTATTTTTATTCTTATAATTTATCTGAAAAAAACTTAGATATCCATCGTCTTTTTTGTGACATGGTTTTTGCCTATTAGTTTAAATTTTAATTTTTCAATATATATAGTTTTATTCAGAATAGAATAATGATTATATAAAAGTATTCTTATGGATTTTTTTTTTTTTTTTTAATTTAATAACTATTCTGGGAAAATTCCTAAGAATCTATTCACTTAAGAGAACTATTATATTTATTTCTAAGAAATAAAACAAATCTTAAGACTAAGAAAGTTGGTAATCATAGGTTTAGTAACATTCTAGACTAATCAATTCTTAGAAAAATAGAATAATTTAATAAATGACAGAAATTAATTTAATATTTTCTGGTTTGTTTGTTTTTTTCCCTAATAATGTAATATACTTTTAAAGACAGTTTATAGCTTTTAAATTAATTGTGTATCTCACAGTAATTATAAATTGACATCACTTAAAAATATCAATGCAATTAAAAATATCAAGAATGTGTTTTAAGAATAAAAATAATAGTTTAAAAAAACTAAAAAACACGCTTTCAGAGTTAATCAAATTAAAAAGTAAAAAATAATTGTTAACATAAAAATAAAATGACTGACGAGAAAATGAATGTCCCTGTTCTAAAAGCGTGGGGTGCTCGATATCAATCGTTATAATTTTTCACTAGTTTCATTCCGAAATGCAGAGTTAGTTTTAAAATGTCATACAAAGTACCCCACGCTTTTAGAACAGTGACATTCATTTTCTCGTCAGTCATTTTATTTTTATGTTAACAATTATTTTTTACTTTTTAATTTGATTAACTCTAAAAGCGTGTTTTTTAGTTTTTTTAAACTATTAATTTATTTTTTACTTTTTAGTTTGATTAACTCTAAAAGCATGTTTTTTAGTGTTTTTAAACTATAATATTTAAATGAGGTGTAATTGTAATTGTGAGTAAAACAAAGTCGCCAGCCAGGATTCGAACAGGGAATCTCCTGATCCCTAGTCAAGCGCGTCATCCATTGTCCCACGTAGGTTTGAATGTCTTTACTGAATACTTTCATTCTACATGGGTTAATTGCTCTTCATAAGTTAAAATAAAATCTCCAATCCTGGCGATCTTAATCATGATGAGATAATAAACTTATCAAGCTATTTTAGTGTCGATGGTCCTTTATAAGTCTGCAACGTTTAAATTAAATCGGATCGTTTAAAGTAGGGCAAAATCGAGCCCAAAGAGTCAGTGACCAAACAAACAAACAGACATTCAGGTGAAACTAATATAATAGCGTATTAAAAAGAATCAACTGTTTTTTTTTCTGAAAGATGCCTGTAAATGTTTCTTTGCAGCTTAAATAGCGTATATGAGGAGAAACAAATCTCCAGGGGAAAAAGTCAGTTACATACATACAAACATACGGGTGAAGCTAATAAAAGCGTATTAATAAAGTTTGATATTTTTAAACGAATTATCGTTTCGTTCGTCTATTATGTGTTTTATTCCATAATTTTGTACCATAAATTTTTTTTTAAAAGCTCGTAAATGCATTTTAAAAATTCATAAAATTATTTTAAGTTTGTAAATTATAACAGATTTTATAATATTTTACGCTAAATTAAGAGTTTTAAAAACATTTAAAACTGTCGATGAGCAGTTTTAAAAGTACCATAAGTCCGAGAAAAGCAAAGCACTTTTAATTTTTATTTTGAAAACCCGGAAATTAAAAAAAAAGGTACAATCAATTTACTGCATACAACCAGAAAGAGAAAAATTTTATAAAGAAGGAAGAATCGTTTTCTTGAAATGAGAAAATTATTATTGTTCACAAAATTTTAATTAATTTTTTTAAAAGAAAAAGGGAAAAAATTTGATATTCTGAAAAATTATATATTTTTAGAAATAAGATTTCATAATCATATTGATGAGCAAAAACAAAATTGAGCAAAATCAAAATTAAGCATAATAAAATCATACACATTTTAATTAATCATCAAAAGTATAAAATTTTACTGTAGATTAACATTTTTGAAGAAGGGAGACATGAATTCCCTTTTATTTTTCAATGGCGATAGATATCAAGGAATCCAAGGAAGGAGCCAAGGAAATCATGTCATTTACGGAGACGCCAACTACAACAACATATTAACCACTTTTTGTACACAGTTTTTTTTTTTTTTTTTTTTTTATATTTTATTCAAAATAGCAATCATTTCACACGTTAAACTCAGAAATTTTGCTATATTGTAAGGCAAAAATTACTGTTTAAAAAAAATTGTTAATGTTGTTGACATCTCAGCATTTGAAATTTCATGCAATATCTTATAATAAATTAGAATTACAAGTAAATAAAACATAAAAACAATAATGGAAGTAGCATTAAAACATTATATGTGCTTTAATAAATGTTACACTCTGTTATCAGTTTTTTATTTACACACATGCATTACCAGGTTTTATTTACAAAAAATATGCGGGAATTCAAGCTATATACTTTTCATTGCATACCATCTTCAATGTGTTAAAATATTTTGAAAAATGATTTTTCATATCGATAGCAGATGTAAACAAAAATTCCATGCATCTAGGTTTAATAAATTTAAAATAAAATTTTCCATAATAATATTTATATATCTGTTCTGTTATATACCTTGAAACCCACCAACAAATTTAATGTTTTTTAAACTATCTGCTTCTTAAGAATATATTTTGCCCAATAGTTAATCTTTAAATGTTCAATTCATAAATGGTTCTAATGTCAACAGCAGAAGTTATGTAAGTGAAAAGACTAAGAAAGTAATCACCTTCAAGTCAATAATAAAAACGCGATGGATTACTAAAAAGTTGATTATTATTAAAGTGGATGAATAAATTTAGTTGTAGGCTTCTAAAGATAATTCTACATATAAATTGGAGTAGCACACACATTGCTACATAGCTTTTCGAGATGGCACATCGAAAGTATCTTGAACATTGATGTTAAAAGATGTATTAAAATTATTTCTTTTTTAATTAGAATTTGCCCTTTTCAATAATTTTTCAACTTTCATAATTACACTTATTTGATTGTGTAGACATTTTTTCAGGTTTGAATTATTAAGACATAGCAGGAAAAAATGCTCCAATTCACCCTTTTAAATTCCTCTGTCCGATGGCAAAATTTCGAAAGTACCTCACATATTTGTATTGCACAGAAGAGTTATTAATAAAGGTAAAATAACTTTTGTTTTTATATTTGAGAAAAAAATTATTTAAAATTTTCCTCATATATTTTTTGAATCTGACAAATGTATGTCATGAAAAAGGAACAATTTTTACATGTTTCACAACTTTATATATATAGTGTATCATTTACAATACATATTATCTTTATATGTTATCTTGACTATGATTGGAGAATTGAAGTAAAAATTTGAATTTTTCTTTCTCTCTTCCTAATCAATGGATGTTTCTGCTCTACAGATTGCATCAATTTATCAAATTCTGCATATTTCTAATAGTTAAAAAATCATCTTTTGGTAGCTAATCTGAGTAAAAATCAATTATCTTGTAGTTTTTTTTTTTTTTTTAGGTGGTTGTTTTAATTAGTTAAAATTTAACTTTTAAAAATTCCTTTTTAAAATTTTTTAATAAACAATATATTATGATTTAGGCTTTATTTAAGAGTTACATATATTAAAAATACTTTCAAAGAATTTTTTTAAATTAAAATTTATTAAAAACAATACTTGTGAATAGTTAATTGAGAAATTTATTTTATCAAATATTAGAACACATTTTTAGTTTATCACTTGTATGTCAAAATCTAAAAGAAGTTGAAAGTAAAGAATTTGGAAAAATTATTAGTTGAATAGTCATATTTTTTAAAAGGGAAAAAAAATCAAATCCGAAAAGATTTCAGTAAACTTGGATGCTTTAAATGGAATAAAATATTTAAAAAAAAGTTAATTATATTTAAACTCGTACAACCTCTCAAACTAACTTACTTTTTCTTTAAGTATAGAATGTACACTGTAAAATTTTTAACTTGTCATTTAAAATTTACGATCTTATTTGAAGAGATTTGAATTGGTTCATGGAGGTGTCCAAAAAAACATGCCTTCACATTTTTAGAATTTTTTATATATTTTTTTTATTGTTATTTTAATTTTTTATATAATTTAAAAGTGCCTTTTGTGTTTTTTTTTTTTTTTTTTTTAACTAAATATTACTTACATCTGGATGACTCTAATCGTACGCAACGGTGCACGAATATAGTATTGTTCCTTCAAATAAAAAGAATTAAACCATTTTGTTATTAAAAAAACGAAAAACATTTGTGACTTCGAGAACAAATTTTAACAGAATTACAAACATTTATATGTAAATCGAAATGGTGGGAGGAAAAATAAATAAAAAATATTTTTAATAATTCGTAATTTTTTAATTTCGACCAATCTTAAAATAATTCATGCTTTTGAAACCAATACCAAAAGTTTTATAATGATACCAATTTTTAAACAAAATAGTGGGTAATATTTTTGAAAATTTCTAATTGATTTGATATGAAATAGCCCAATCGTCAAATTTCATTATAAACAATAAAACAGAAGAATCTTTGCTTGCTTTGATAACATAATTACGAAAAACATTACATTTATCTCAACTTACCAGTTCTTATATTTCTATAAGTTCTTATTCTTAAAGTTCTTAATATATTATTCTTAAAGTTTATTATATGATTCAAAAACATATTCTAAAATATAATGTAGAAACTTTTAAAAGCAGAAAATCAGTTGCATATTATATGGAAACGTTAAACATGTTAATGATCTGCAAAATTTTAAAAAAGAAGGAAAGGAGATTTCTTTTTAAAAGAAACTTTGCATACATCTGATAATTATAATACATAAAATTCGTTTATTAAAATAATAAGTTAAAATAATAATAAAAATTCCTATTTTAAATATTATTTCCATAAATTAATATGGTTATTATATTTTCTAGAATACAATAATGTCTCTAATTCTGAAGATTTTCCACATAATAAAAATGCTGTTCATTTCTTCGTTCAACAGCTGATAGAATGTAAACGGTACAAAAATCTTAAACTAAGCGCATAAATGGAGGCGGAAAATACATAATTTATTTTGCGAACTCTCACTTCTTATTTCTATCAAAATAAAAAAATAATAATTAACAAAACAAATTCATCAACTGACACCGATAAATCGCAATTTTTTTTTTAATTACAAAATATAATAAGAATGGCACAAGAACAGATATTTTAAATGCGGACTAATTATACAAAATAAGGAATCAATTAAAGGAAACATATTAAAAACAAATCTTGTGATATTTAATGAAAAGGGCTGAAACAGGTTACTTATATTTATGGTTTATATCTAATGATACATTTAAAATTGAGAAAATAAAAAAAAAAATAGAAGAAAATATAGGATAAAATAAACAAAAAAAAAAAGGACCAGACTTTAAAAATAGCACTAAATTAATCCCACACTTAAATCACAAGTACTAAATTAAATGACACAATTATAATGTCGACCTTTAACGTGTTAGAGCAGATGCTAAGTGATTGAAAATACGCATGCCTTTCAAGAGAGAAGTATAATACAGAATACCGTAATTAACATAAAATTAGTGAAAAATGCAACTACTAAATACCCACAAACTGTATAAAGTATGGAATTAGAAACATTTAATCAAACTTGTTTGAGATTTAATGAAAAGATTAAATAATTTCCATAACTAAAATTGAGTGAATTAAACGACAAAATGATAGAAAACATAAGATTAAATAATGTAAATGATTTCAAAAAATATATTTAACAGAAAATGATTAAAAAAAAAAAAAAAAAGAAGTCTTTTAAAGTAAGGGACTTACAAATCATGCAGATAGCCCTTGGCGTGAGCAACTAGGTCAGGAGGTGCCTTATCCATGACAGCGACGCCCTGAAAATGACGAGGAACTCCAATATCGCAGGAATGCACCCGAGAGAAAGAAAGAAGGAAGGGAAAAACGTCAGCCTCCTTCAATGGAGGGGGCTGAGAAATGATAATTTGAAAAAAACTTCGCTCCTTGCCTCCCTTTAATTGTCGAGTCGATTTTATATCGTCGCGAATGAAGCCCCGATGGCAAGTAGTTACCACAACTGTTAATGAACATAACAAAAACAGTTGTTCTGACTTTAATATGTGATGAATGATATGATTTGATATGTGATCCAACTGATTCATGACACTTATATTTTGAGAAGGTAGATTGATTTTTTTTTTTTTTTTCACGCCTTTACTTCTACGAGCATGAAACACAATTATATGATGTTCTACAAATATTTTATTTAAAAAAAATTGTAATCATTTTTATACATAAGTTTATCCATTGCATTTTTATGAAATGAACATATAAATAATATGTTATAAAGGCTCTTTTAATTGATTGATAATTAATATATTTAACTTTGAGGTATTGTATTTAAAGCTGTTGTATCTATTTCACGAACACATAAGTCTAACATTAAATAGAATTATTTATTAAAAAAATGATTCATTTCTTTGAAATGTTTTCTTGTACATACGCCTAAAGTAGGTACGAGATATCAGGAAAAACTTCGCCGAGACTAAATTATTCATTAGGATGAGATTAGTAAATTAACAAAAGTAGACGAGGACATCACCATAGAATGTTTATATATATATATCAATTGTAAAATCGCAGACTAAGGGCCGTTGGAATTTGGCGTCAAAAAAATCTCTTTGCCAAAGTGAGCCTATTAACGGTTGCGATTGTCAATTAAATGAATTGCAAACAGTACAAGAAACCCGGATTACCACGTTTGGCGACTTATCGCCTAGTTGGCGCCATAAAAAGTCGCCAAACCTCAACGGCCCCTATTTTGAGATTTGGCCACATCACATTTATTATACAACGTAAAAGATAAATCAAATAGCACAAATAGCGACAGATGAAGTTACGAGAGTAAGATGAAAAGTTCTCGGCCTAACAATGAAAGACTGCGACTTTCAGTTAAAAAATGATTTTATTTTTCTACATATCTCCCTTGACTTGAACACACTTGGTCCAACGTTTCTCCAACATCAGTATTCCTTCCCGGAAGTGAGAGTCAGAAAGGTTGTGAAAATATTCATTTACGGCCCTCTCAACTTCTTCATTAGATGCGAAGCGCTTCCTAGAAACAAATTTCTTCAAGTTTGGGAACAAATGAAAGTCTGAGGGTGCCAAATCAGAAGAATAGAGAAGATGGCCGAGCAAATCGTACCCCAAATCCCGCAGTTTTCCCATCGCCAGCGCATCCTTGTGCACAGGTGCGTTGTCCTGGTGAAAGATGACTTTCTTCTTTAATCTAAGCCTCTTCTCGCGAATTTCGGCATTCAGCTGGTCAAGAAGGTTTTAGTAATATTCGAATGTAATAGTTTTGCCTTTTGCAAGGTAATCAATTAACAGGATCCCTTTCGTATCCCAAAACATGCTGGTCATGACCTTTCCGGCAGATGCGATCGACTTCGCTTTCTTTGACGCTGAACCACCGGCTTCCACCCACTGCTTGGACTGCTGGTTTGTTTCTGACATGTAGTGGTGGACCTATATCTCATCCATGGTGACAAATCACCGCACAAAATCGGTTGGATCCTTATTGATTGGTCCAAAGATAGCTGTGAAAATCGGTAGCGCATTTGCTTTTGATCGGCATTCAGCAAATGCGGCACTCATCTTGCGCAGAGCTTTCGCATCCCTAATTCTTCGTGCAAGATATTTCGCACCCTTTCTTCCGATATCCCAGCAGCCTCAGCTATCTCACTTATCTTCACAGGCCTATCGTCCAGCACGATATCATGCACTTTTTCGATTGTTTCCGGTGTGGTTTCGGTTTTTGGCCGTCCTTCACGTGGGTCATCTTCGAAGGATGTGCGACCACGTTTAAATTCAGTTACTCATCCACTCTTTAACGGTTACATAAAAGGAGCAGAGTCCCCGTAAACGTTTGTCAACTTCGGCTGAATTTACTTCGGGGTAAATCCATCCAAAATGAAGAATTTTAGGACCGCACGATATTCAAGTTTATCCATTTTTACGAAAAACACTCAAGACGTTTTTTTGTTTTTTTCTTCTAATGCAGCTGGCAAACATACCATGATCTTCGCCATAAGGGCTGCACCGATGTTACTCACTTTGCATTACCAAGGGGGCGCGCAAATGGACACTTGATGGTAAGCCACGGACACGGAGTAACAATGCCCCCGCAGCGCTCTACGGTCCTATTAGGACCGGGACCTACGGCTTAAAGTGGATTCCGAACCACTACAAACACCCATGGCAAAGCCGGGATTTGAACCCGATACCTGTGGTGCCCAACGCCAGAACACTCAAGACGACTAATGCAAAAATTCGTGTAAACAAACTAATTTAGAGAACAAGTTGAAACTTGCCATACGAACTAATGACATGTGCACCCAGGTAGGAAACATAAATTTTTGCTGATTGGAGCACCATCTCTGTGTCTGGCCGAGAACTTTTCACCTTACCCTTGTATATTCTATTCAAAAAAAGCAAACTCCAAAAAGAAAAATTTATAAAATAATTCACGACATTGCCAAATGACACCAGTAAAACAAGGAATATAGAAGTATATTTTTGTTTAAAAATTAATGATATCAAATTATTAATTAATATATTTTCCCATTTAAATTAAATCTTTATAACAACAAAAATAAAACACTAAAGTAAACGGTTAATTTTTAAAATTATAAAGAAATCCAAGTGCTCTATAAGATTAATTTTTAAATCAAAATTTTCAAAACTTACAAAAAAAATCATTAGAAATTTTGATAAATAATAAAACAAGATTTTATAATCAGATTATTAAAACAATTTTAAAAACAATTAAACAGGAATGAAACTATTTTGCAAATTATTCTCATT
Source organism: Caerostris darwini (assembly GCA_021605075.1). Lineage (NCBI taxonomy): Eukaryota > Metazoa > Arthropoda > Arachnida > Araneae > Araneidae > Caerostris > Caerostris darwini. The sequence goes on along the minus strand of BPLQ01013567.1, from coordinate 78,006 downwards.
TAAATCGATATATAAGTACATCGATTTTTTTTTATAAGCACAGGACCTTTAAATATCATAATGTTCATCTTTATTTGATAAAACTGTCAATCTAAATAGTATGTTTATAGTTCATTGGTGCATGCACAACTATGCATTCAAAATTAATCACTGTTAAATGTAACAGCATATCATATAATGTTTTACAAATGCGCCTTCATTGAAAGAAACAATTATTACTTTACATAAATAGCAATTTTCATTTATTCTTTGTTTATTTTAATAAAAAAAAATACCGCTCTTATAATCGCATAATTTTCTAGCATTTCTAGCATTTTCGCATTTTTAGTTTTTTTTTTAAAATTAGAACAAATTTAATGCCTCACAAGTACAATTTTGAAAATATATATCTTATATATTTATCTTAAAAAATAATGGATAATAAAAAATTAATCTAATGCAGAGTTTTTATAATAATTACAACTACCAATTATCTATTATTATATTGTGTTATTTGTAGAAAAATGGTGGATCTTATGAATGCTTGTATTTATGTTATAAATACAAAGTGGCCAACGTATTTGCTATGAAAATTAATTTCTATTGCCACTAATATGTACAATGTTTTATAAGTTTACATTGATAGAAATTAGAATAAAGTAAGGTAATAGCCCAAGATAATATGTTAATAAAGGAAATTTACAAACTCTCTTTTATGTAGCATTTATTTTATTTAAATATATTTCTAATAGTTTTATTCCCTTATGACACAAAAGATTTTAATTTGTTGCAAACTGAATTGATTTGGAGCTTTTCTTTTTTCCTTATGTATGTATTTATATGCTTATCAGATATATAAGCAAATGTTAAAAATTTACCCTCATTATAAAAGTATTATCAACCTTAAATAATGTTTTTATTAAACATGAGACAAAGATACAGCTTAACATTACTGGATTGTTCAACTTACATAATCTAAACTCTAAAAAGTAATAGATTTCATATTAGCTAATTCTAAATTACTATATAGAAAATCCTATTAAAATCAGCAGTTAGAATATTTATTGCTAGCTGCTGATTTCCAAATTTTTAATTTGTTAATAAGATTGAAAATAATATATAGAAATTATTTATTGAATATATATAATAATTTGAATGCATTAATTTATAAAACAGAAGTAAGTATTCACTATATTTAATTTCGAATAGAATTCAATAAAATAACGATTTTAATGCAATATAAATTCAGTTCTTACTAAAGTAATACTTATTCCTTTAAATTTAGTGATACAGATTATTCATATTTCTAACTATGCCTAGTTTAACATTAAATATTTTGAAGTTGCTTAATTGCAAAAGTATGTCTTTTGAAATACATTTTTTTTAACATTCTGTTTTAATAGAACTAAATTTAAAAATCCCTAGCAATTGTGACAATCATCTACTAAGTACAATCAGTAGATATTGATATTAAAGTAATAATTAAACAGATAACTACATAAAAAAACTTATGATAAATAGAAAATAATTTTGAAGAAACATGCTAACAGTGAAAATGGTAAAAAGAAATAAAATTTAGAAAAAAAAAAATTTACATTAATTTTTATGAAAATAATTATCTGAAATATAAAATATATTAAAAACTAATTACGATTATTTTCACGCTTTAACAAGGAAAAAAAGAATTCATGAACTTCTAAACTTTTGGGGTACATTTAATAATTGATTGCCTTTTCAAGAATTTATTCACAATAAAATCGATTTATCTTAGTGAAGTTACACTTATTTCAAAAGATAAATCATTATTTATAATGATGATTTAAAAATAAATCCTGATATTTTTTATGGGATTCAAAATGTGAAGAATACTTTCGAAGTATTAAATTTTTTGAAAATATTGCTTATATAATGTTATTTATAAAATATTATGTACTTTAAATATAATCGAAAAACAGAAAATCAAGTTACTTATTTTCCTGAAAGAAAGTGCCAGAAAAAAGCAGGAAAAAGACTGTTTTAATAACACAAATTCAAATAAACAAATGACAAAAACAATTACTTAAAATTGAAAAATATAGATTTTTTTTTTAAGATTGCAATTTTTAAAAACGCTTTTCTTGATTTTTTTACCAAGCTTATAATTATATAAAAAAAAAAAATCTAAGAACATAATTAATTTTATTTTTAAATTCAGAAAAATGAAATTCAGCAAAAGCTTTTTTTTTCTTTCAAAAAATGAAAAATGAAGTGCATAATATATTATAGGAAATACTCAACAAAATTTGAAAATGGAACATAATAGATATGGAAGGGGAGGGGGACCCATTGATATCTATTACATTAATAAAATGAAATAAAATTATCTAAATTTTTTTACATACAAATTTTGGAGCAGTATATAATTGTAATCAAAATATTTATCATATAAATTCACAAATGAAATCAACTAATTAAAATTGAAAAAGACTTTTCTCTTCTTTTCATGTGATAGTAATTTCAATTGATAAAAAAAATTCTAATTAAATTGTAAAAATGAAATAAATATATTCCTCTCTGCTATAGATCCTCAATCTACTTCAGGGATAAGAAAATTTAAATTTTATATTAAACATAAAATTACATATTAATAAAAAGGAATGTTTATATGAAAAAGGTTATTGAATGAATATATATTCATTCAATAACCTTTTTCATATAAACATTTCTTTTTATGTATTCAAACATTTTTTATTTTTTTTTATTCATTATTATTCATATATATATATATAATTTGGCCATAATATAACATATGAAAAACTAAACAAACATTTTTAATACAATATATTATTATTTATTCACCCTAATATACTAAGCAAATACACAAAAATATATTTTACATCTAATAAATATTAATTTACAAGTTCATACACATATATATAAACATGAGTATCCAATAACACATTATATCAAAAAGTTCAAATTTGATTTTATTCTCAGTTTAGTATATTGAATATTAATATTTTATTTTTCTCTTTATTAAATATTTTATTTTTTTTTTTAATTCTCAGTTTAGTATATTTAATATTAACATTTTATTTTTTTGATAAATTAAAAAATATTTATTATAGAATATGTACTAATAAAATTATTACCTGTAGAAACATATTCCAGCTGATATAACACCAAATATTCCAACAGCGCAGCATCCAGCAACAATAGCTAAAATGTGAAAATTATTTTTGAATTTATTAATTCAAATAAAATATGCATCTCAAACTATATAAATGTTACTAATTATAAATGTAATAAAATGTTCTACAACAAATAAAGACTATTTTTTTATGAGTAATAAATTATTTTTCAAAAAAAGTAATACAATGAAAAACTATTGAGTATGATTTATAAAAAATAAACATTAAAAACTACACAAATCTTTTAGTCCCCTGATGAAACAAAATGTACAATTTGAAAAATAAAACTATTAAAACTATAAAATATAGATTATAATAGTGAAACTGAAGGGAGAGAATCTCTGAAAAGTATTTAAAACTGTAACATATTTTGAAAAGCATTTTAAAAAACATCTATTTAGCTTCATTATTCATCTCTATATACTTTTACCATTTCAAGAATTCAATTTTTAGAATATAAAGCTAAAAATAAAGTACCAAAATTTGAGTATCAGTACTTATCACTTACCAACAAAATATACATCACTAAAAGAATCATCTTCTTTTCTTATAACAGTTTCAATTATTTGTTGTTGTTTTAAGGGGTATGGCCCAGTTCTTTCTGAGGAAATATCGGATGTTGTATCAGCTTGAGAAGGTGAAGTTCTGTAAGTTTCATCAATAGTAGAACTCTTATCAGCTTCTAAAAAAAAATTGTACATTTTGTAATTACTTAAATAAATTTATTTTGTATTATTAATGTGGTATTTTAATGTAATGTGTCATTTATATTCTTTTTTCCCTAATTTTCAGGATATTTGTTAATTGTAATAATTTCAAAAATTATAATTAATATATATCAAAAGTTATTTCTTTTTATTTCCAATGTCAAAGTCAGAATACAACAAATAAAATAATAAACATGGTAAAAAGAAAAGAAAAAGAAAGAAAAGAAATACATAGCATTTAAATATAGATTACTGCAATTAATATAAGTATGAAATTTAAAATACTTCAAAATAAATATGTTAGATATAAACACATATGATGATAAAATGTTCCAAACAAATGAAAAGTATTAGTAGCATAAAAACTATTTGATACCAATTAAAAAAAAAACTATAGTAACAAAATATTCCTTTTCTTTTAACTCCTTATTTACTAATTTACATATAATAAATGGTTTTATCAAATAATAAAACATAAAAAAAATACTTTAAATCTTTGTATTTATTTGCCAGCTAATATCATTGTTAATCAAATAAAACAAAGGGTAAAAACAGCAGAATAGGAGCCGTTGGAATTTGACATCAAAAAGTCTCTTCGCCAAAGTGCGCCAAGTAACGGGTTGCGATTGTAAATGACGTGAATTGCAAGCAGTCACATTCGGCGACTTATCGCCCAGTTGGCGCCATAAAAAGTCGCCAAACTATAATGGCCCCTGTTTTGCGATTTGGCCAAATAAAATATTGAAATACAACCTCCTAAACCATAAACAATAAATCAATACATAGAACATATTTAGAATTGAATCATTTATCACTCAGTTTAACATTTGCTTTAGGAATAGTAGTAAAATGAAATTAAAAAAAGTTAAAAATGAATAAGTGATTGAGATTTATTGGTACAGTTTTAACTAAGGCATGCTGATTAAGTATTCAAAAATAAGTTAAACAATAACAATGCAATCATTTAAACTTATCTTGGCATATCGACACTCAAAATGTTCTCACCTTTGGCTTCTCCAAGATGCTCTTCGTTATTCACATCTTTCACAGAGGCATATGCCACAGCTTCGCTTCTGGCTTCCCCAGATCCGTGGGGCCTCTTGACCGACGAAAAAGATGAAGCAAAGCTGTGTGCTCCTTCTCTGCCATCATTGTTACTTTGAAATGGGAAATTGAAGCCAGCAGGAGAGGAAATGTAATCCTGGCTCCGCTCGTAAGACGGTGGCCTCGACAGGGGGAAGGGAAACTGAGGTACAATGGGAGGCTGCATGTTCTGCGTAGTCCGAATCTGCTGTTCTGTCAACCTCCTCATGAAGTCCTGGAGATCTCTCTGCAAGACAGCTGCTGTAAAGGGAAAGAAAAAAAATCAATTGTAAGTAAATTAAATAAACAGGAGAATATTTAGAAGTATTCTTAATGATTATACCTTTGCTATACTTTCATTGGACTACTTCTTTTATCTGAGAAGTATGCCAAAGAGAGCACTTTTTACATTCACTTTATTTACAAGATAAATTCTGTATCATATGAAAACCAATCAAAAGCACATAGTTCATAGCACGAGCTCTTCTAGAATGAATCTTAGGGGGAGGGGGAGAGTAGACATGTGCTATAAATCAATAAATACTTAATTGTTTGTTTAAAATAGACAACGAAGGCCTGTTAACTTGAAAAAAAAATTTTTGATGCCCGTTTTCCAACGCAAGAACTTAGAAAGATATTAATGCTTACACAGAATGCTTAGCAGATATATGAAGCTGGAATGAAATAATGAAATAATAGTTATGGCTAACTTCCTATTCAAATAATGTTTATAGTGGCAATAATAATAATAAGAAGAAGAACATAAAAAAAGAAAAATAAAGGAAACAACCAGGTTGTAAGCTATTATTAATAAGCTCAAAGTTAGAATACACTGAATTGTATCGCAGAACTAGCCTAAATATTTAAAGCCAGCAGAACCTACTTTGTGGCTTAGGTAGACTAGATAAATTTTGTATTTAGTGACAAAAAAAAAGTGCAACCTTGATCGAAGACTATCAATTTATTAAATCTACAAAAACAAATTTGTAAATGCCAGTCTATTAAATTCTGGCTTCGCAGAAAATAGTTAGGAAGTTTAGGATCTCCCTAGGTCTTCCAGACAATTTCTCAATAATGCACGGTAAGGAGGCTTACAGAAGATTTTTTTTTTTTTTTTTTTTCCTAGAGGAATACTGAGATAAATGGTGAGTAGGAAATGAAAAGTTCTGTCTTTTTTGCTAGTTTATTGGCCAATGATGTTACATGCTAAGGAATGCATTGCAAATGCATGATGCGATGTAAATAAAAAGGTTTCATCCATATAAAATTGCAATTATTTTGTCTACAAATGCATTCAAGTGTTAAATAATAATTTTGCGATTTCTCATTGAATTGCTTTGAGTCCCTTTACCTTATGTAATACGTTTCCTCGAATTTTGCTTCTACCTTAGATGCATATAACCCGAAATTATATAATATCACAAAAGATTTCACTTTTTTTTATTTAACACGTATAAATTTTTGGCTTTTATTGTTAGATCTCGCCGAGACCATCCAAATGAGACCTTGAATCACTCCAGTAACACGTCTGATATAGCAGTCGATACGCAGAGCTCAACGCCGAATTCTACGTCAAACCTTCCTCCTTTTAAATCTTTCCACCGTTCTCTACATGATAACATATTAATATTTTCCAAACTGTATATAGGTTTGAAGTTATTAATATTTCAAACTGGATATAAACATATAGGACTCCAATCCTTAACAGGTTGCATATACCATCAGACTTTACAAATGTTGTCTTATCAAAAAAAGAAATGAAGTAATATTAGAATATGCAATAAATTAGAGATCGACATCATCGAAATTTTTCCAAACTGTTTCTATTTGCTATTCCTAGCCTTTTTTCCCACTGTCGCCTTTCACTGCCTTCAGATCTTTCTCCACTTCTTCCTGGATGTACCACAGGCTTCAGGTTCGAATCCTGGCGATGGCATGAACGTTTGTTAGTGGTTCGGAATCCATGTTAAACGTCCCGGTCTAATTAGCCTAAAATGTGCACAAAATGACAGTAGAGTGACAAACCAAACCAAATTTACTTCTATTTAAACAACTAACTGAATGATAAGTCATCGTTGACTACTGTGCGGTCAGATGGTCAATTAACTAGCGCTTTGGCCTTCGGTACCACAGATTTCACGTTAAACTGTAAGTCCCAGTCTAATTAGTGTGTAAGTGTGTCTAATTAGTCTAATTAGTGTGATACTAAATGTGCACAAAATGATTGTAGAGCGGTAAGCCAAACCTGGATCTGCCAAATTTACATCCAAAATATCATTCAATAATTTTCCACCTAAAGCTGTTTATATCAAAAGCCGTTTCATAGTTCTAATTTGAAAAAATACTTAACAAATTCCGTTCTAATTTTAATATCATTAGCCCGATTACAATATCCAAGTCTATTTGGTAAATTTGTGCTGTCAAAAGATTTAGTAACAGTGGAATTTTTTGACAGTAAACGTTCCATTAGCGCCTCGCCCATCCCCTACCCGGCTCACTAAGAATTCTATATTTATAAAATCCCTGGACACATGGGTGTCTATTCTAAATGCCGTTTAGGAGCATGCATGAGAGACTATTCTTTCACACCCCGATCTACATACTTGCGATTAAAAATCACCATGGGAAGTATTCAATTTGAAAAACACGATTCTAAAAAAATTGTATAAGTGGTTAAAAATTTGTACAACAATGAAAAGGTAATGAAATAGCAATTACATAATTGCCAATCCTAGACCGACTTCCCAATAAAAAATATAGTAATTTTTATAAAAGATACTTTTCATTTGTGCAAATGTTAATCTGTTTAGTTAAGACACGCAATACTTATTTTATACAAATTACTAAAAAAAAACTTACTACTTACTTAATTTAATTAAATCAAATATACTTTAAATAAAATTAGTTTGTACATATTATAAATTAACAAAAAAAAAATTATTTAAATACAAATAATATTATTTGCATTAAAACTTTAAGCAGAATTAATTAAAATTAGCATTTTATTAAATATACATTCACATAATATGGAACCAAAGCTGATAGTTAAATATTTTTGAAATCGCTTTGTTATACATTATCTTTGGAATCATCTTTCATGCTTTCAATTTTCTCCAAATAATGAGTACAGCATAAATTTTAGAATATGTAGCAATTAAAAATTAATCGTAAATAGTAAGGGCAGATAGAATTTCACAGAAGCTACAAACAATTCATAACGGTTAACAATGATTTTATTTTGGATTGAGTATTTTTATATTTATTTTACAAAATGGAAATAAATTATTTAATAATTATTTATGTACATCAAAACTATATATTATATATATATATATCCAAAATAATTGTGCCTTCCGTTTTAGAGAATGATAATTTGTCTTATTAGAAACAATATTTTAGAAATAAAAAATGGCATTTATATATATTTGTTTAATACGATTAGAGATATAGGATAGAGACATTTCATAAAGCAAACGACAAGTAAGATAACGATAAATAAGAAAACGATAAATAACACTAGATAAAAATATTCGCGATGGAAAATTCAACTTAATTTGTAATCAAATATATATACATATATTTCGAAAAACATCATTTATATTCGTATTCATTATAAAAAAAATTAATTCGCTATATTAAAAGCTATATTCTTATTCGTCCAAAAGAATAAGTATGTCTAAAAATATTACAGTAAAAATTTATGATAAACTTTATAATTAATTTTAAATTAATAAAGTTCACATGTATAAGTCTTTTTATTAAAATCTATAAATATAAAAACAAAACATTATAACATTTCTGCTTAAAAATTTTATTTTATTCATGAAGTCGTTAAAAATTACTGCAAAAATTAAAATACTACTAAAAAAATTATTGCTACAATATTCAGAAAGATTTCAAACTTTAAAAAATAGCATTTTTACACATAGCTAGCTTATATCAAAATATAATCTACAAGAATAAACCCCAAACATTAATTATCGATTCACGAGCAATGAATCGATTCAAAATAAAGACAGGTGTCAGCGGTGTACTTAAAACTTCTCATGTTCATTCTCATAGTCACACTGATAAAAACGCCGCAACTCCAGCAAATTTCAAGTGCATTTGAAATGAAATATATAAACCGATTACTTTATCAGCCTTTCTTTGTCAAGTATTGTTTGAAAATATCAACAGTGTACAGATCGTCGCGAGCATGATGCAGAAAGGTTATCGTTAAAATAATAGAATTCATGTTTGCATAATGAAAAAGAAGGAAAAAAATTCAATTACCATTAAAAAATTTTAAGAACTCGGTAATTAGAAAAAACTATTTTCGAAACATCCAACAACATTTGTTTCTATTAGTAACTAAAACACTTTAGATTATATTGATAAAAAAATACTCAGAGGCAATAAAAATATTACACTTTTATTAATGATATTTAAATGATTATTACAAGACAGTTTCCACAATTTTCATTTCCCATAATTTATAGTTGACAAAGATTCGTAGGCGACAGTAACCAATTGCTTAAAAGTTAAAACATTACATTTTACAAAAAGAGTTCAAATTTTAATTGGACTACTATAACTATAGGGGCCTGATGGTCGAGTGACTAACGCTCTGTTGCTCGATGTCACAGGATTCGAGTTCGAGTTCCAGGGATGCCATGGATGTTTGTAGTGGTTTGGAATCCACTTTAAACCATAGACCCTGCTCTAATATGACTGACAACCCTTCTCCGTAAAAAAGAAACCATCTCCAGTCTCGAAATCTGCCAGTAGGCAGACGGCCTTGGCCCACCATGGGCTGCAGTGTCAAGGTGGTAGTTACCATAACTAAAATCTGTAGTTGAAATGAAGTAAATTTTTTTCTACTCTCTCTCTCTCTCATATTATATATTATTATTATTATTATAGAGTAGTGCAGTGTTTATATACAAATATATAAGAATACAACACAAAAAAGAATTGACAAAGGTTGGTTTGCCAGTCTACGGTCATTTTGTGCACAGTATGGGTTAATTAGACTAGGACCTACAGTTTAACATGGAATCCGAACCACCAACAAACATCCATGCCACCGCCAGGATTCGAATCTGAAGCCTGTGGTACCAAAGGCCAAAGCGATAGCCAATTGGTCATCAGGCCGCAACCACCACAGAAGTATCAGATTCCAGACAATATGTATATATACTAAACACAAATTGTGTAACAAAACCATCATAATATACGCAATACAAAAATACTGAAGTAAATCCACAAGCAGACCTCCCAGAAAAAGGAAAAGAAGAAATTGTTTAAGAACCGATGTGTGCATATATATATATATATATATATATATATATTACCATCAAAGATCTGCATATGAGTCGTCAAGTCATGACATTTATGCGAAAACGAAAAATAAGTAATTTTTGTAAGCTATTAAAAAATTTGCATTATTATTATTCAATTGATCTAGATTGAAAATATTTGAAACTACAGAAATATAACAAACAAAAAAATTTCAAGTGTAAAGGAATTGAAAATTACGCAGAAAAGGTCTGCCTGCTTCAAATGAAATATTAAAGAAACTTAGTTTTAGTGCACTGATATAACCCATTTGCATCATAAGCACATATATTCGCAAATGATGATTGCAATGAAATTAAAGTATTTTTCCTGGTAAAAGGAACTCTAAAAAACTGATAAAATAAAAAGTTTTGATTCGAATAGTAGTAAAAAAGTAAATAGATCTACAAAATTTACTAATCAGAAGTAGACCTACATGATCTTTTTGAATAGGTAAGTTATTTTCAAAACTATTTATAAAAATAGAGCATTTCACGTCTTCAAGCAAAAATGTGCAGAAGAAATAATTGAACAAAATAAACCAAAAAATAAAAGCAACAGCAAGACGAGAAATTACACCATCATTACCACCAAGATTGACTGGCCAACATCTAATACCAACTGAAACAACTTCATCACGAAAAGCTCGTAAACGCTGTGCAGTCTGTTTATCACAAAAAAGAAAGAAAGAAAGAATAAAATGGAAAGGATTCATTTTATCAGTGTTATAACTATCGTGTGACGTTGACATTTCTAGTACCATCTATACACGTTGACATTTCTAGTACTACTATCATATGGTGCGAAACTATTCAATTGAATTTCTCAAATTATTTTCAATGCATAACTTTATTTAATTAAATAAAATTATAAATTCTTTGAGTACATCATTTTGGCTTTTTTTTTTTTTTTTTTAATCATTTTGAAATATTTCTATCTTTAAAAACGTTTAGTGACATGGGCCCAATTTTCCACTTTTTTGAGTGATGCAAATAAGTTAATAGTGTAATAACTGACTGATACTTCAAGCTTTATCACACTCTGTTATAAATTGTGCTTTAAAATGCTTCAGCTGTACATTTTTGTCCATCATGAAATTCAGTTAAATTAATATCAATATTAATATCAGGCTATTGCAATCCAAGCATTCGCAATCGACGGTAACATCACCATGTTTTACAGCAGGTATTATTAACAAACATGATGATGATAATATGATTATATGACAATGGTTATAAACATGCGATGATAATATGATTATATGACAATGGTTATAAACATGGTGATGATAATGTGATTATATGACAATGGTTATAAACATGGTGATGATAATGTGATTATATAACAATGGTTATAAACATGATGATATATGGTTACATGACAATGGTGATGATAATGATAAACATGATAATAAACATGGTATGACTCTCTTTCTCAAGTTCTATACTCAGTTTCTTCTAAATAAACTTATTTCTTTTTATGACAAACATGCAGAAACTACTTTCATCAAAAATGAACGCCCATTCACAAAATTTCTCGAAATAAGTCAATTCATTTTATAAAAGTAAAGTTTTTTTAGAGCCATTAGGTTAAGGTAATTATATTTCTTAAATTATTTTCCGGTGGTATCAATAGAAATGTTTTTTTTCCCCCAAAAATGTCGCGTAATTAGAGGAAGATTTATTATAACGGATTTGATTCAGAGTGTTTCTTCTTAATGCAAATCTTAATGATGGCTGTGGGTTTAAAACTCCTATCGATATGAAATTTTTATTCATTCTCTGTATCGGAGAATGATTGCTTCTTATTGTTTGATCAATAACTTTCAAAGAGTTGCTGCCTTTTTCCGGAGATGTATGACAATTTTTCTTTTATTCAAATAATTCTTATTTTTTTTTCTCTCTCTCTCTCTTTAGGATTCGTACTACCACTAATAGCAATTCATTTTGAAATGTAAATCTAAAAGAAGATGCATACAATTAAATTGTTTTGATGTTTATATATCAGCGTAATTTAGAAATATATTTTCATTTAGGTGAGCGTAGATATTTTCCGCCGAATATTCGATTCTTTAAAACATAAATTTTTGATGTTTTTCATCGTCTACAATACCTATTTGTATAAATGTCTGTATTGTCTTATTAATGAATAGCAGTATAAAGAAAAAAAAATCTGGTTTTAATAAAGCCATACATTAATAAGTTATGTAGCATAAAATAATCATCTGTTTTTCTGTTCACAAAACTTTTATGGCAGGTTTATTAGAAATATTCGTAGTCAATTAATTTAATAAATATAATTAATAATAATTTTAATTATTATCTTAAATTAGTCTATATTGCGTTATTAATAAATGACATTGTAAAGAATAAATTTAAAAAAATGTAGTTTTAATAAAGCCATATGACAATAGTTTTGTAGCACAAAATAATCATCTGTTTTTGCGTTAAAATTTTTTTATGCCAGGTTTATTAGAAATATTCGTAGTCAATTAATTAAATGATTATTAATAATTAAATTATTATTCTCTTAAATTAGTATATAGTATCTTATTAATGAATGATAGTGGGAAGAATAAAAAAAATGTGGTTTTAATAAAGCCATATGCACATAAAAGTTATATAAAGTTATAAAAGGTTTTATAAAGCCATATAATTGTAGCACAAAATAATCATCTATTTTTCTGTTCACAAAATTTTTATGCCAGGTTTATTAGAAATATTCGTAGTTAATTAATTAAATTATTATCTTAAATTAGTCTATATTGTCTTATTAATGAATGACAGTGTAAATAATAAAAAAAAAAAATTTGATTTTAATAAAGCCATATGTTAATAGTTTATGTAGCATAAAATAGTCATCTGCTTTTCCGTTCACAAAATATTTATGCCAGGTTTATTAGAGATATTCGTAGAAATTATATTACTTTTTAATGCATCCATGTAGATAATTTACTTGTAAAAGCATTCGTGTTGTAATAAATTATTATAATGAAAAGAGTTTCTTAATTATCCTACATACCGTATTCACCGAATTAAAGGAAATGCATTTTAACACTGAACATAAAAAAAGTCTTAACAGGAAAAAAAAAGTCATTATATAAAAAGAAAAGATAGAAAATATGTATTTACTGGCACATACTGCAATATAAGATAGTTGCACACGTAAATGGATTTCTAGCTCTTGGTATATACAGGACTTTTATGTATATAGATTTTTAAAAACGGGACTTGTAACCAGTACTATACTTTCCATTTTTTTTTTTTTTTTTTTTTTTTTTTAATTAGTAAATAATTTTGAAAAAAAAAATCATGCATTAATTAACAAATTTTTGAAAGGAATTAATAATAATTGGTTTGTAATGAATAAAATACTTAACATCAAAAGAATAATCAAATAAAGCGAAAAACGGAAATCCATCAAACTATAGACGTCACCCAATGTTGCACCATATTATTTTTCCTAATATTACAATAACATTTTAATGTGGCATTTCAGTGTTTTCTTACACTACACTTTTGACGTTCAGGAGGATAAAATTTCGGATAAAATCAGGATAAAATTCCATGACGTATTTTTCCCAAATCATTTTATTTTACCTAGCGCTTTAAAAAAAACATGTTGTATTGTAATTTATCCTGTGTGTCTTTGAGCACGTGAAGGCCACCCCATAGTAGTCTACTCATGGATTGAAGGAAGGAAAGGCTGCTTATATTACTGATGGAGCATCCGTAGGTAGAAGTATGACTTAGCTTCGGGTCTCTGAAGAAGGAGTATAGTACCTTCTGGGAGGACTTCTTCAGGCGGAACTACCCTGCATTTGCATATCGTATGGGAGAAAGCCCGGAAAACTTCCACCAGGTAATCTGACTAAAAAGACAAAATGCTGAACATCAAAATGCCATCGGGACTCCTCGAGTTTGAAATAGTGTCTACAATAATGCCGCCAGCAGATTGAACCTCAGCCTTAATGCTCACCAGCGGTGCACGTTACAGTGAGCCACTAGTCGGACAAAAAACATGTAAACGGTTTTAAGCAAAAACATTCATTTAAAATAATTTTAATTATTTTTTGTTTCATATTGCATTGAATTTTTGTACAGTAGTTAAACAATATCACAAAATGAAGTGAAAAAAAAAACCCACGAAAATATCAAATTCAAAAAAGCGTTTTTATGGAAACTAATCTTATAAATACTTACTTAGTCTTAAAATAATAATAAAAAAATTAATTCAATTAATTGTTAATTAATTTAAAATTTTAGATTAATGAATTTGAAATTATTATTTTTTTTTAAATGCGTCGATAATATCTAAAATTTCATTATGTGCGATCTGACGCATGTATAGAAATTAGTTTTAGTAAATGCAAATTTATTGGCCAATACTAAAATATATTTAAAGTATTAAAGAAAAACTATTATTAGACAGTAATTAAAAAAAATCGTATTAAAATTGAAAACAAAATCGATTTTTAGAAGGATTATAATACACTTTTTTTTTTTTCGTCTAGAAATATAATTATATTCATGGGACGTGGACGTGAAGACGTGGAAACGACAACTATTACTTAGACGGAAATATAATAATTAATGTTATAGTAGAATATACGAAATAATTAACTCTTTCTGTTTAATAACAACTAATTCCTAACAAATGAAAAAAAAAATTGTTAAAATGAAGTCACAGTCTTTGGACTGTTTCCCTAATACAGTGTTCCGATTTCCTCTTTTTCGCGTTTATTTTGTGCACTTGAAAGGTTACCAGCTGTACAAAGAGTGCGTTGCAAAAATAAAATAAACGACATAATTCTCATGTACGTAATGACAAGGAAAGGAAGTAATGGAAAAAAATACAAAATATAAATAGCGTTTTCTGTTTCAGAGTGAAAGACCTTCGATTAATTCGTCACTGATTATATACAATGTCTCCCATAAGAATTCGTAATAGACTAAACATTTGTAGAAGCGCTGTGACCTGTAATTGAATTCGAATATATTTCAAATAATATCAAATATTTTTTTTATCATCTTTATATGATTCTGGAAAAAAAAAAAAAAAAAATAACATTTTTTTTTTTTACAAAAATATACTCATTTACTTTTTATAAAAATGAAAATGTAAGGTGGCAGAGAAAGAACACGTCACAAAAGTGATAAAAAAATTCAATATATATATATATATATTTATATCATTATACATTACAGAAAAAAAAATTTCTACACAAGAAGTATGTATTTATACAAGATAAAAAGAAATATTGATAAGAAGAAAAAAAAAAAAAAAAAAATTACCAATAAAAGAAAATTTATTTTTCAAGAAATGGAATAGAAAACTGAAATGAAAACAAATGAAAAATAAATAGATTGGTTAAATTTTTGAAAACTAACACATGTTAAAAATGATTTCCTACAATGTAATGGCTATTTAAGAACAATGTCTTAAGTAACATTTTAATTAAGCAGCAAAATAACGGTAAATCTAACAAATATATTTATACTTTCAATTTATTATTAAGTTGCATAAAAAAAGAATAATTAAATATAATTGGTATAATGCATGCCAGAAAAAAATGCCAATAATTTATTTATATTAGTATTTATTAAATTATTATACTTATTTAATATTATTATAGTACTTATTCATCTTAGTATTCACTTATTTACTCTAGTACTTTGCTTTTAAATTGTGGCATGGTAGAGAGCAGAAATATTTTATTTAATGAAAATTATTAGTTTTGGCAACATAACAAAAAGTCTTTACAGGAAGAGAAAACTTAATGTCTAAGGAGAAATTCTACAAATGCAAAATAAAAAGTTGAAAAAAAAATCAAATTTAAAAAACTATCTAATATGAAAATGACAACAATGATTTCACAAAAAAAAAATAATTTCTTGCAATGTGTTTGATAATGGAAATAAAGAATAATCTTCAAAGTAAATCCATTTATTAAGCAAATGCTTAGTAGATCTATGCAGACTCTCAAATTATTATAAAATATTGCAAAGTATAAGGGACGATCAAAAAAGTTTCCGTTTGAGGGTGTGGCTGCAGCGTATATGCAAATTAGCGTATCGCCGATACGGGTATATAAGTACCTACATCGAGGTATGGAATTATTGTTAAATGTTGATAAGATTGAAACTGTTCTCTTCTCTTGAAATAAACTTAATATTATCCCTTGTAATACTGAAACTGAATATTTAGGAATTATTCTGGATCAGCATCTAACTTGAAATAACATTTTCTGCACACCAAAACTAAATTTAGTATTGCCTTCAGAAAACTCTACCTACTTATAAATAGAAATTTTACCATGACCGGGGATAACAAAATTCTTCTTTATTACTGCTATGCTTCGTCTAATTCTCACGTACGCTTGCCCGGTTTGGCCCTAAGCTAAACCTAACTGAAAAACGCTTGAAACTTTACAAAATATCACTATCCACCAAATTACTTCTGCTAAATGGTTCATGCGCAATTCTGATATCTATAAATCTATTAACATTCCTTTTTCAAAAGATTTTCTTACACATCTTTATTAAATTTTATAGCACGCTCATTAATCATGAAAATACTGCAATCCAGAAGATTGACTCTTACGTTCCCAATTATGATCTAAAACGTCCGAAGAAAATTTTAATTTAATTTTTAAATATTTTTTCTTTTCATTTATTTGTTTGTGTTTATAAGTTAATTTTCTTATATTTATAAATATATACTGAGCAATTTTCATTGTTTCAATTGTGTTTACTTTTATCGGAAATGGAATCCTCGGGGGCTAAATAGCTCCAAAAGAATTATTGTGGCATTATTTCCGAAGTGTGTGTGGAAAATGCTGAACATTAACAATGGCGACATTAATACCAAATGCGTCCAAACATGACCAACGTGCTGTTATTATTTTTGGTGACCGAAGGACAAAATGTGGTAGACATTCACTGGAGAATGAAAAAAGTGTACCGAGAAGCATCTCTGTCGAAAACCACCGTACTGGAATGGTGACCAAAGTTCAATGTTGAAGTTGAAGGCAACCCATTCCTTAAGCGCTAAGTTGCAGACAACGAATGCTGATACCACATCTGGAACCTGAGTCGAAAACGTCGACCCTGCAGTGGTATCATCCTTCGTTCCAAGAAGTTCAAGATCCAATCATCTGTTGGAAAAATTATGCTTACCCTGTTCTTTGACTACCAAAGACGATTGCTTACTGATTTGAAGTATCAAGGTGTCTCCATCACTGTGGAACCGTACTGCTAATCGCTGGAAAGATTACGACGTGCAATTAAGGAGAAACGTTCGGAAAACTGCTAAATGGGAGGGTTTTTGCGTCATGATAAAAAGCACATCCCATATCACACATGTCGTAATGCAGAAGTTACGCTCACTAAAAAGTGGGAGACACTCGAGCACCAGCCTTACAGTCTGATCTCTCTCCATGCGATTTTCACGTCTTCGGTCCCTTAAAGTCATTGAAAGATCGACAGTTCATGCCGGACATAGCAGTGCAATAGACAATTTCGGGAATTTTACCAAAGGGGTATATTCAAGCTGGTGATGCAGTAAGATGATTGCCTAAATGACTGGCATACCAAATCCGGACTGTACAGCCTTTGAACGCAAACTTTTAGATCACCCCTTATATTAATAAAATATTAATCAGATAAATAAATCTATATTAATATAACTTCTGTAAACGTGAAAGCAAAAAATTGGTAAATCTTTTATACACAATTTATTTCTTAATGTTATCATTTTTAAATGTAGAATTATTTCAGAATTAAACAATGATCATTTTTACATAATAACAAGTACAATTTATAGATTATTAATATTAAAATCTTACGATTTGCAAAATAGGAATATTAAATATATAAAATTATAATTACAAACATTAATAAATTCAAAATATTTGTATGCTATTCATCAGCCTAAAAGTAGGAGATAATTGTTTCAAAATTAAAAATAGGTAATTATTAAAATTTTAATAATTAAAATAAACTTATATCACACTGATAAAAATATATTACACACATCTAAAAAGCTAAAGCTGCAAAGATCGTAAATCTGCCGACCAATAAATATCCTTCCTTCCGGGGGATTAAATATTTGCATTACTAGAACATCATCCAGTTCGTTTTTATTGAGATTTAATAATGTAGCAGTTTCAAAAATACCGTCCATAACAGCGGACATGATATGTAAAAACTCTTTGATGAGCATGCGCAGTGACATCACTCAATGAAAAACGAGATAGTGATAACGAGGGGTTTCGATTATACAAAAACTCTTTATTGTTTTGAAGTGAAAGAGTAGGATGTGATTCATCTGAGTAATTTATTCAACGTGAGAGTATGAAAAACTTAGGAAATACACGTCAAGTTTTAAAAAAAGATTTTGCTTTCACTATTTACTGGGACGGAAGCTTTTTAGAAGACATTATAAATAGTGAAACCAATTGGTGATGATTAACCAAGTATTGTTTCAAGGAAGGTATTGACTATTTAGTACTTCCAATACCAAAACTTTTATCAAGAACAGAAGAAGCATATTTCTTCTCCTTATTGCTATTCATGAAGTACTAGAATCGTTAGGAATTACGGTGGCCTGATGGCCAATTGGCTAGCGCTCTGGCCTATGGTATCAGAGGGTTCAGGTTCCATGGCTGTCATACAAAATTATATAGAATCTATAAATAAATAGGGGCCTGAATGGCCGAGTGTCTAGCGCTCTGGCGCTTGGTGCCACAGGTTTCGGCGATGGTATGGATGCTTGCTAGTGGTTCCAAATCGACGTTAAACTGTAGGTCTCAGTCTAATTTGCCTAAAGTGCGCACAAAATGACCGTAGAGCGACAAATGAAACCTTAAGAATTACTGATCAAATAAAATGTTTTGAGTTTTCATACAACTTTAGTAAATACACACTTGTACATAGAGGAGCATTGTCCTTATTAAGCAAAAACTGGGCAAAAAACGCTCTGGGTGGCTTGCTGTCATCATATTCTCGAAATTACGCTTGAGGCAGTTATTGAAACTCCAACTGATTTGACAGGCAATGCTGATGTTCAAATGATATAAAAAAACTCGTGGAGTTCAATTGAACACAGTGATTTTCAGACAGCCATATCTGATACAACTCATGAAAACGTCATCATATATAATTGAGTTAACAAAAATTTAGCATAAATTTGGAAATGACTATAAAAACTCACTATCATATTTTTTGGAAGAGTTCAAAAAAAGGGATTTGCTTTAAAGCTCCAGGGGCATTAACATCTTACTCGATGCAATGCAAAGGCAATTTAGCCACTTAAAAAATATTTATTCAGAGATCAATTTGAATTGTCGAACAATAAGAATCTAGAATTCGCGATATTTTGCTCGTTTGTCGACATCTGCTTGTTTTACCACAAGAAATGATTTACATCACTTTAAAAAAATCTAAAAGAGTATAAAAGTGTCAATTTTGAAATTCCAAAGTATGCATTAAAGAAGTTTCTTGGACATTTGTGGTACCCTGCCCTTGCGCTATTTTACGACTATGTTTCTCATAAAACGAAAAGAAAAATGGTGGATGCTTTAAAAACAGAAGAAAATGATGAATCGAGCTGTCCATGTCTAGTCTTTAAAAAGATGATTTTATATCAACTAACACAGTTTTTTTTTTATCTTGGATATCCATTCAGATTTCTTTACAAAAAGATTTAACACAGTAGTAAGAAGATGAATCCGACAAGAAAAATGGGGCAATAGTTCATTCATTAATTGTAAATGATATAACGCAACGAGGAGTTGTATTGATTAAAGAGTACAATGAACTTCATACAAAAGACGAATAACATAAGCAATGTTTGTTGTTAGTAAAACAATATAGAAGGAAATATCCCGATCGAATAACAACAACAAAAGGCCTTAAAAGGAAGTACAAATAACAGTCTATAATTATTATTAGTAGTATTTTAGCTTTATAGATATGTTTAATGTGTAACAAATCGATGTCTTAAGATTGTAAAGGAAGTTAGTTCAAATAAAGTTAATTCAATTTTAATTTTTCCTGAAATTTAAAAATTATCAGTCGTGAGTAGCGACTGAAACCTAACTTAAAAAATCTGAAAAAATTATTAATAATTTTTTTTTCATAAAACTGATCAAAACGATGCGATCGATGTCCCCGTTGAAAATTTAAAAGAATTTTAAACACAATTTTTTTAAATAACTATCATATAAATTACTGTCAAAAATTTACTTCATATAATATTTGTATTAAAAAATATAATTTACTGTTTCAAATTTCCCTTAAGATTTTATCTGAAAATAATAGTAATAAAATTAGGAAGAAAATGTTAAATGTCAATACTATATCACGATTATATATTTGATATTATGACGATTAATCAATGTTCTATAAAATACACCGATATTAGCTTAGCTAATGAAAATCAATTTTTTACGATATATCGGAATTAAATAATATAAACTTTAATAGATCTTTATGAAAATAAATAAAATAATTAAAACAAAAAGATTCATCGTAAAGTATATTTCATAATAATAAAGAAAACCGAAAGTATATAATACTAACAATATGGGCTTCGAATATACACTCAAGAGACCTGTCAATAACGAGTTGGCCCACCTTTGGCGCGCAACACAGCTTCAACCCGCCTTGGCATGGATTAATACCACCACTTAATACCAGTTAAATACCACTTCCACCTGATCACGTGCCTTCCACGTCATCCAGGCGAGCTCATTGCAAAATGTAGGGGTGGTCATAATGTTTTGGCTATTGAGTGTATATAATATATATTATCATATGACGAAGTGGATCGCATTTAGCTCGCGGTCCTTGCATTAAATGATTGTTTATTGCATTTTAATGCATAAAATGCGCACATTTCAGCAATTAAAACAAACTTTCAAAAAGCGTGAAATGAGAATAAATCATTACTTCCTGTTGGAATAAATCAATATAGTGCCATAATTTCCTTATGAGTCATTAAAAAAATTTTACTTTCATTTACCAAAAGATCGAGCATATAACAAATACAAACAGAAACAAATGCGGACTTTTTTTAATACAGTAAAGATACCTGCGTAAAACTATATAAATTATGGGCTCCTAATCCTCTTAATAAAAATACTCTTTTTAAACAGACTTTTGTTACAGAAGAAATAAATTAAAATAACGACTTCACAAATACACTTTTCTATATATTAGTCTTTTAATTTTGATATTTATTTAACAAAAGATATGAGAATATGGTGCCAACAGCAACTAATCTGTTTAATTCATCAATACGTTGTTTTCAGTTTCTTTACACCATTTTATCACTACGAAACGAAGATGGAGAGTCTAAATTGGTTTTAAAATCCGACTCTTTTATAAAAATAATTTTTATTTTCTCAAAGTTCTAGGAATTAATCTTAAAATAAAATGTGAAGTAACTATTCAATGATTTTTCCAGTATCTTCTAGCGACTGCTTTAGCAGCAAACCATGAAAATGTTGGAAAAAAATATCTCAACCCTGTGGCTTATAAAAAGCTATCATGAATCAACAATGAAAGAAGATCTTATTAAAGCTATTTCCTTATAAAGAAAAAATAAAATTTAATACATTACAAATATAGCATTTTTGTGATTAAAGATACAATTTTATTTTATTTGTCTTAAGTTATTGTATAATACTTCAGTACCTGTTTGTTTGGTATTACTATTTTTATGGATGTAATATATGTATTCGTATATGTATTTTTATAAGCAAATTTAGAGTACAAGAATGTGTCTGAAATGAGTGCAAATATTCATCATCATCATTGGCGCAACAGCCCCATGATGGGCCAAGGCGGTCTGCCTATTGACAGATTTCCAGACAGGGGGCTTTTTCTTTTTACGGGGGGTAGGGTTGTCAGCCCTGCGTCCAACACTCGACAGTTCTATTAGACCGAGACCTACGGTTTAAAGTGGATTCCGAACCATTACAAAAACTGGATTTCCACCAGACGGCACATCCCGAAACATCAACCAATCAAGCGCCTGATCTCATGCCTTATGTTTCTTCTAATTTACATGGCAATCCTAATCCTAACATCCAAGGCTCCGCCGGGACTTGACCCGAAACCTGTGGCACCGAGCGCTAGTCACTCGGCTATCAGAGCCCAAGTGAAAATATTACACCTTTAAATTTACAAAAAAAGAAAGATTTGTTATGCAATATATGCTTAAAATATACAAATAAATATTATAAAATATACTTAAAGATCATTATTATGGTCTTTATTAATGGATTTAAAATAAAATGACGGAAAAGTGTCAAGAAAAGGCATAAAAAATCTAATTCAGTAATGGGACATTTTTTTGGCTGACTCCTTACCCCTGCAATAAAAATTAGATTAAAACCTCACTTTAACAATCAATGAATTTCACAATTCAATGTAAGAAATTATGAGGGTGATAATGCAGTTTTTAAATTACAAATAACTAAAAATTAATATGGATATTCTTTTTTAAAATCATAAAAGCTACAGTAATCCTACTTGGCAAATAAGAACGTCCGCGTTACAACATATGATTTATAACTGTGGTATGATAAAAAAATGTTTGAACTAAAAATTCAAGACAATACATCTTATAAAGATAAAAATTGAAATGGACGTTTACATGAATGTTTTTTTTTTCTTTTTTAATTTCACAATGTATTATTTTATGCTTTTCAGTAACTTTAACTAATATAATTAAATAATATTTAAATATTTTGTGATATCATGCAAAAAACATGATTTCTAAATGATTTTAAATTAATCAAACAAATTATTTAATTTTAAAAATAACGGTCTAATAAAAAGAATAGTATGCGAGAATTTAAAAACTTATTTGAATACCTTAATGATTTCAATATAGCATCTTTGTGATTGTCAGGTCCCCCCCCCTCTCTCTTAAATTGACAGACATTTCACATTAAAAACATTAATCATTAAACATTAATCACACATCTTCTCATTAGTTTTTCACATATTAAAAAATAATAATTGTGTAATCGTTATAAAAACCATTAATTATTACAAATTGATGATAAAATGAAGATAAAATAATGAGAACTTCATAATCTTATCAACAGAAATATAGTGCATTATTTGACAATCTTTACTTTTAATCAGTATAATTAAGATATTGTTGTTAATCAAACATCTGGCTATTTTACTTTACTTCATCTTATCTGGGATAAAAATCTAACCAAATATCTTCCATGAGTTTGAAAAATTTAACTTTAAATCGATCTACATAAATAACAATTTTGAAAGCGATATAAAAGCCATTAATTGAGACGAATTGGAAGATATAAATTAATGAGATCAACAGAAATATCGCGCATTATTTGACAATCGTGTACTTTTAATCGGTATAATTAAAATATTGTTGTTAATCAAACATCTGGTTATATTTTATTTTACATCTGGGATAAAAATCTAACCAAATATCATCCACGGGTTTGAAAATTTTAACTTTAAATCGATCTACATAAAAATACAAAAAAAAAATGGAGAAATTCAATTTATGGCGATATTTAGAAGTCGAAAAAATAAAATGTATTACTTTAATATGAAAAAAACACTCAAATAAGTTACATTAATTAATAATATTCTAACAATTTTAATACAGCTACCTATACAAAAATTTAAAGATACTCAATATTAAATAGATATTTTGAGAAAATTTCAATAATGAAATGCATAAAAAAACAATCATATGCATAAATGAGCAAATACAATTTTCTTTTTAAATTCATTAATAGAATTTCAACGACAAAATAATCATTAACATAAAAAAATATATTAATTATAAAAAAAATTAAATTTAAAAGAAAATATATTTTTCCATTGTACAGAATTGTTAAATTTTTAAAAAAAAAAAATAACTAAATTATTTTAACTTCAATTAAAAAATATTAATAAAAATTATTATAATAAATAAATCAATAAAATAGATAAATTAATAAAATAAATTTTATTTATCAAAATATGAAAATAAAATTAAAATAATTTATGTTTTTTTAAATAAAAATTTCAATGATTTCTTAAACAATTTCTATACAATGAAAAATATTTTTTTAAGTTAATTTTTTTTATAACTATATAACTATACATATAAATGTCACAAAACGTAGAACAATAAAAAGTGATCTCAAAAATATAAGTAGTAAAATACTTTTTTGACACTGTACTGCAACGAAATGAAATAAATAAATAAATAAATACATGAAACATAATAAGATCGATATTCTTATTACTTTACATTTTTTCTAGCAAAATTTTTCGTTTATAATATGCAAAACAGCACACATTAAACACATATCGTGTAAATAATATACATATATTATTTGTACGATATGTGCTTAATGGTAATTTATTATAAATATATAATACATTTTCATTCCCATTTCTAATGGCACTAACCTAAACCAATTACCGCAAATACTATGATCATACATTAACAGCAACAAGTGATAAAAAAATTTGTGAATTAAAATTATTAGCAGAACAACGAACAAATTCCGTTCATTAATCGAAAGTTGCTGACAGAATTCCCATTCATAAGAAAACACACCGGATTCAACCGAAGAAGAATCGAAGCAACCATATGTTTACCTGGGTAAGGAACTTCCCGCCATCGTAAAGCATCTCTCACATCCGAAAAAGACAACAGTATCCACAGGTACAGTGTGTGTCCGAGAAACATTCTCGGCACGCACGGAGAGGTATATTTAAATAGTGACGATTCAAAGAGTGTGTAAAACGATCGCAAAATCAAAGACACCAACAATGAATGTTACCATCGGCCGGCTCTAGCGATGGGATTCTTACGAGGTAGTTGCCCTTAGCAACCGCCAAGTCCACTTAGTATCTATCGGGATAAGGACGTTTCCCTTTGATGCGACTAATTTTTGTTCTATTTTGGGGAGAAGGGAAGATGAATGAGATGAGATGTTTAGAATTTTATGTTTTCTAATTTTTTTTTTTAATTTGCTTAATTGAATAATAAGAATTAAGAATTCGAAAAGTGCTATAAGAACAAAGATCTGTCATAAGCAAACGATGTTCGTTGTTCCAAAAAAAAATTTTTTTCAATGATAAGCGTGAAAAGGTTAATCTTTCAACTTTAACTTTTGTTTTCTTAACTTTCTTTTTGTTTTTCTTAATTCAATATTTCGATGAAAAGACATTATAAAATAAATTGAAAAAACTTGAATCATTATTACGTTTTAAGTGAAGGAAAGATAATTTTTATTTTTCTAAATTAAAGGCTCGTTTCACAATTTTTTTGAACAGCCTTTTCAGATTTGTAAAAAAAAGGAAAGAAAAATAATATGTTATTCAAGCGTTAATTAAAATAATTAATAAAATTATGACTCAACTGAAAGAAAAATAGTCAATAATATGACAGGTATGAAAAACAAAAACAAAAGTAAACATATGTTAATTAGAGATTTATCTTATAGCAAGGAAGAATTTACGCTAATCATGAAAAAGAAAATGACATCACAAAATATTAGCTAAACTATTTTATTGATGAACTGCTTGTTGTTAAAACAATATTTATGTTTTATTGAACAATGCTGAATATAACGACCAATGAAATATGCAGATTTGTACTAATAAAAGCACTTCTAAAAATATTTTCATTTTTGTGTTGTATCACTTTTTTTGTAAACTATCAATAATTGATAGCCCGCATTTTATATTAAAACTAAAATTCATCATATTGAAATTATAATTTTTATCCATCAGGTTAAATCCGTAACTATTTTAAATCATCACCTTTAATCAAAAATAGGAGAAAAAACAGGAAAAGCATTATCCAAATTTTAAAAGTTTAATATTTTTTGTATTTCAATAAGATAAAAATGGCAACGGTTATTATTATATATATATATATTTGCTACTATTTTATTATCATGAAATAATATAATGAATAACGCGCTTAATATAAATGAAAATAAGAAATGTCTTAATACAAGGAAGAAGAAACTATAACTCGAAATTAAAATTATATCGGTTACTTGTATCGATTTGAAATCTTTTACAGAAAAAAATTCTAGAAATAAAACTGTAAAGAATATTTCAGAAGTTAAATTAGAAAAAATGAATGAACACTGGCAAACTTCCAAGCAGGACATCAAATCCATTTTCTACTGATAACAGCTAAAAAAAAAAATGAGAGGAAAGCAATAAATTACATAAGCACCTGAATCCAAAAGACACAATACAGAGGATTTCTGTATTACTGATACAATACAGAGGATTTCTTTTAAACAAAATTTTAATGATTTATTTGTAAAATCAAAATATATGAATGTGAAAATTTATTTCAGAGTTGAAACTTAACAGAAACAAAAAAAAAGAAATTAGTGAATTCAATATGATTCTGTTTTTCCTATGGACGATGTCAAAATATCTTCCCCCTCTAAGAATTTTAAGCGGCCTAATGGCACCACAGACTTCACGTTCGAATTCTGGAGGTGGCATAGATGTTTGCTAGTGGTTCGGAATCCACATTAAACTGTAGGTCCCAGTCTAATTATCCTATAGTGTGCAAAAAATGACTATAGGCTACGACAAACCAAGCCAAACAAACCCTGATTTGTACACAAAATCGGTTAAATATCAATAGAATATTTGAAATTAAATTCGTATTTTACCACAATTCAACTTTAGGCATAAATCAGAGAGGAAACAATTATTATCAACATTATTTGACAACAACAAATTATATCAAACATTTTTTTTTCTTTTGAAATTTCAGGGGAAAAAAAGTATTTAAGAATCGAAAACTCCAGTATAGAAATTCTGAGAAATGAAAGTTTTTATCTTTAAATTTTAGACTTCAAACAGGAGGGAAGGGGGGAAGACAATCTATGCATCCCTGATTAAAACACCGTTGAATATGGTTAAAATTTTGTCTATGTTATGTTTAAAGAAGAATATGAAATCAAACTTGATAGTCTTAATCGCCATTTTGAATTGAAGCAATCCATAAAACAGGCTCAACAAATCTATCCAACATAGACGTGAGAGGGAAAAATAAATGCGAAAAAAAAAATGTGCAATGATATTATTGAGATTGGCGCAGATTTTTAATCGAACATAGAGAAAGAAAATTCTGTGTCGTATTTATTCTAAAGATTATTATTCCATTTTAGAAGATGAGAAATACGTGCCATGAATCAACAGAATTTTATTCTAAAACTATATGCATAAATCATTACCAGATAATGATTTCAAAATTATAAACCCTCACCAACAGAAAGCATCTCAAAAGTTAAAATCTCATTTGAATTTATAAAATCCTGTATTTTTAGAATAGAAATAATCGTCTGAACACTTGACACGTAAAACTATAAAGTTGAACAAAGCATGTATTATTACCGATAGAATGAAAGATTCACTTTTAACCTTAGAAATGTTATTTTCAAATAATGTTTAGCATATCATTTCGAATTAGAAACATCATCTAAACAAACAAACACAATTAGAACATCAGGAAGAACTGATTTTTCCATCAATATCTAAAAAGTATATATATATATATATATATTACATAAAATATATTTAATTAAATATTGACTCTACTGGCAGCAAACGATAATGTAAGGTCTTTCAGAACGTATAATTACGAATACATAAATAAACACATTAAATAAAAAATTCGACATCTTGTCTTTAAACAGAAATTATATTTTCGAAATAATAATACGTGAACATGACATTTTCTACGAACTTGCGGGGTTTTTTTCTCTCACATTTTAAAAAATAAAACAAACAAGCACATTTATGAAAAAATGAATTATATTTAAAATATTTTTTAAACATAAGCACAGACAAGACATTTTAACATATTTCTTAAAAAGCGTTGTGTATGAATCGCTAACAGTCATTATTCTTCCAGCCTCTGTTCAAATACTAGTTCATGAGAATATGACGATGAGAGCCATGACGCAATTGGACACTCAAACTTAGATTCAAAATCGAGGTAAAGAGAAATAACTTGTGAGTAAATAACGGCATACTTCTGCAATGTAAGAGTTTTAGTAGACATCATTTAAACGCTAAAAATTTTCATCTAAAAAATGGAAGTATATATAAAAAAAAATTAAATATCCACGTAAAATGTTTTGACAAAGTAGTAAAAAGTCAATATTTTTCAATTCCTTTTATTAGCTCACACTCTCCCTATATATATATATATCTTGTTCAAATTTTCAATCGTTCATTAAAAACTTTTTATTCATCCACTCAAGTTCAAGTTCTAAATTTTTTTTTTTTTTTTAAATTGTAGTGGATGACACTGGATGTTAATACAGTTTTTTTCAAATATGAATTCAGTAACTAAATTTAGCTAATTAATTAAAAAAATTTTTAGATTTAAGTTGCATATATCTACCAACAGATAGCGCCAGATAAACTTAAAAAAAATAATGAAAATTATTTATAAAGGACTTTTTGCAATATAGTGAAAAAAAAGTAGGAATTGATTTTAATGTTTTTTTTATATTACTTGTATATATTTAAAATAGTAATTACTGATTAATATTAATGCATCTTAAGCTAATGTGTCTATCCATAAAAACTATAAATATTTTCAGACAACTTCAATTGGTTTATTGTTATTATTATTAATTATCAATATTCCTTTCCTTTTTTCAAGATTTTCAAAACTTATTACTTATTCATAGATTTCCTTTTTTATCGAATATTTAATTAAAATGCATAACAAACGAATCCCTGTATGATAAAAGCCCATCATTACTGTTAATTTGTCCCGTTACATTCAAAACGTTTCATGAGAATACGATGTTCTTTTTCATGAGAATATGACTAGAAGAGCTATGACGCAATTGAATACTCCAGTTTAGATTCGAAATCGAGGTAATTAAGACTCTACAATTTAAGAGTCTTAATATACATCATTTAAATCCAAAAATATTTCATCTAAAAAATAAAATATAAAAAAACAATTAAATATCCATGTAAATTTTTTTAATAAAGAAGTTAAAAGGCAATATTTTATGTACCTAAAATAGTAATTACTGGCTAACTATTAGTGCATCTTAAGCCAATCTATCTATACCTAAAAGCTATAAATATTTTCAGACAACTTCAGCTGTTTATTATTATTATTATTATTATTATCAATAACAATGTTCTCTTGCCTTTTTTAAAATTTTGTCAACTTATTACTTGCTCTTTTTTTTTAATTTTTTTTTTAGTATTTCATTATAATACAGGCCAAACGGATCATGGTATGATAAAAGCACACAATTTTTTTTTAATTTGTTCCGTTACATTCAAAACGTTTTATATATATATATGTAAATGAAGGTAATCTAATCTGCCTTTATTGCAAACATTAGCAGATATGGTTCGTCGTCGTTCGACTTCAGAAAATAATGACTTTTAATTTCCATAAATCAACTCATTTTTTTAATAGAAGAAATAATTTGGTAATCATCGTGATAATAATGAAATGTTAACAAACATTTATATGGAATTCAGCAGATAAAAATAAAAACCATACATTTTAATAAATTAATAGTTTAAAAAAACTAAAAAATACGCTTTTAGAGTTAATCAAACTAAAAAGTAAAAAATAATTGTTAACATAAGAATAAAATGACTGACGAGAAAATGAATGTCACTGTTCTAAAATCGTGGGGTGCTCGATATCAATCGTTATAATTTCTCACTAGTTTCATTCCGAAATGCAGAGTTAGTTTAAAAATGTCATACAAAGCACCCCACGCTTTTAGAACAGTGACATTCATTTTCTCGTCAGTCATTTTATTCTTATGTTAACAATTATTTTTTACTTTTAGTTTGATTAACTCTAAAAGCGTATTTTTAGTTTTTTTAAACTATTAATTTATTTTTTACTTTTTAGTCTGATTAACTCTAAAAGCATATTTTTTTTTAGTTTTTTTAAAGTATAATTGTTTTTACTTTGTTTTCCACTTGGCCGGTTATCCGCTAAGTTTACATAATTTTTACCCACCGAAATTTTCGGCCAATAGGAAGAGCGCAATTCGACATGATCGCACTCCTATGCCTTTGAGATCCGCCTCTTTTTAGCCACCGAAATTTTCGGCCAATAGGAAGAGCGCAATTCGACATGATCGCTCTCCTATGCCTTTGAGATCCGCCTCTTTTTAGCTACCGAAATTTTCGGCCAATAGGAAGAGCGCAATTTGATCGCGGATCAGTTGACTGACTCGCCAGTAGACGGCGCCATCAGTCCCAAAATCGAGCCCAAAAAGTGAGTTACATACAAACATACAAACATACATACAAACATACAGGTGAAGCTAATAAAAGCGTATTAAAAACGATCTCAATAGTGGGCTCAATGCAATTAAAAAATAATAGATGCAAGAAAATACGTCACCCTGAGCGAAGTATCAAAATGACACAAAACATTAATTTGAAAGAAGAAAAAAATTATGTGGATAAAAGGATGAATTACAATGTATAATTAGATCATAAAAAAAAACTATGACGTTACCCACTTATGATTCCCTTATAACAATAAAAAGAAAGAATAATAAAAAATGAGAATTTTAT
Organism: Caerostris darwini; assembly: GCA_021605075.1. Lineage (NCBI taxonomy): Eukaryota > Metazoa > Arthropoda > Arachnida > Araneae > Araneidae > Caerostris > Caerostris darwini. Next base: position 47,133 of record BPLQ01013567.1, on the reverse strand, counting down.
TAGTTAAAAAATAACTAATAAACCCTTTTTGTAACTAATAATAACTAATAAACAATAAACCCCCTTAATTTAAGGCAACGTACCAGACGGATAAAAAATTTACAGAAATAAAAATTCACTCTGAAGTGTTATACACTATACGGAAGAAAGTGACGGGACACGACACTATAACGACATAAACCCATATTTATTAAAATTAATAGGAGGTAGGACCTCCTTTGGCTGCGATCACAGCTGCAACCATTCTGGGCATGCTTTCCACTAAATTAGCCATAGTGGCAAGAGGAATTTCCTTCCAAATGTTTAACAGGAAGTTCCATAGTTCAGGCTTGCTTTTAGGGAGTGGGGTGCAGGCCCTCAACCGACGGTCCAATTCGTCCCAGAGATGTTCAATTGGTTTAAGATCAGGGCTCTGCACCGGCCACTCCATGAGTTTAACGTTGTTGTTTACATACCAATCAAGAGTCATCCTTGCAACATGGCATGTTGCGTTGTCGTCTTGATACCAGCAATCATCCATACCGTAGGTTGCCCACAAGCTAGGAAGGAAAGATTGTCGAGAATATCACAGTATCTATCGGCATTCATCGCACCATCATTCTTCACCAGTGGGCCAGCCCCATACCAGGAGAAACAGGCTCATACCATCAATCCTCCTCCACCAAACTTTACAGTTAGGACGACACACTCGGGCAAAAGGAGTTCTCCTGGTAAACGCCATGCCCAAACACGTCCATCGGAACGGAAAAGGGTAAATCGTGACTCGTCACTCCAAAGGACGCGTTTCCAGTCCTCCAGAGTCCAAGTACGGTGGTCTTTGGCCCACCGAAGGCTCGCTTTCTTGTTGGTTTTCGTAATCAAAGGCTTATGGGCCGCCGAACGTCCAGTGTAACCTAACTTATGGGCCTCGATACGAAGAGTCTTGGTCGAAACGGCCACACCTGGGACTTGTCTAAACTCATTAGCGATGTTATCCATGGATGTTTGACGGTTACTTCGAATCTCCCTACCGAGCACCCGCCGGTCCCTGGTGGTGAGAACTGTAGGTCGTCCACTTCGGGGTTTGTTCTGACAGTGTCCCTCAGTCTTGTAGCGACACACAACACGTGCTATAGTTGATTTTCAGCAGTTACGGAGACGGGATATCTCCCTAATTGACACCTTGGCAAGATGCAATCCAACCAACACACCTTTCTCGAACTCAGACAACTCTTTTCGTGGCGGCATCTTGATAAAAAAACAACTCTAGTTGACTCCACAGAGTATTTATAGGATATGGCTGACACGTGATACCTATTATTGCGCATATGTCAGCTGTATTGTCGACTTTTCTACTTTTCGAGGGGTGTCCCGTCACTTTCTTCCAGATAGTGTAGTTTTCATAAGTTGAAAGGAATATAAATAGACAAATCTCTTGATTTGTATGTATAGAAATAAATGGGAATAACGGAATTAAATTTCATTTGAAAAGCAATACGAGTTCGCGATATGCTGTTTTAGAATTGGAAAAATATGTATGCAATTAATCTGAATCAGTTTTTAAAATGAAAGCTATCGGATCAAACGAAAAATCGTTTGGCTATTCTTCTTTAATCTTTATTGCCACAAAAAAAAATTATTCAGTAAAGTACACCAGAAAAAATTATGTTATAACTCATACATAAACAAATGTTATCAATCATTGTCAATACAAGGGTGATTGAGAGTACAATGTAATTTTCTCAACTGCATATGAAATTTTCTGAAAGTGCACTTGAAATATATATATATATATATATTTTTAAGACTGATTGTGTTTGATGTTGAATAGATATTTTCTTAGATCAAGTTGGTATAAGCTTATAAAACTTTACAAACTTCACAAATTTCAATTTGCTACATTTTACACATTATTTTAGAATCTTTCAAATGATATAATAAATTAAATTCATCTTAAAAGAAAAATTTGATACATTTGACAAGAAATGATAAAGAAAGGAAGGAAACATTTACATCGGATATGTACAGACTTGTGGAACATAATCGCGGCCGGCACGAAGAAAAAAAAAAAAAAACACAGTAAATTATCTAACATGCATTTATTTCAATTCGCAATAAATTATAATAATATAACATAATAAAAAAACAAGTAAAGAACTTATGCGAGATGTTTCATAAATTTAATTAGTATTTTAGAATTTAGTACGATATTTGTAGTTACCATATGCAAATGTGATTAGTCAAATGATTGTTATTTAATCCAAACAGGCTTATGCCTTTTAACATATAAAAATAACATCCATGTCTTTAGGGCAATTTTAAAATGAAAATTGGTACTAAATATCGTACAGGCAAAAAAAATTTTTTAATTACGTGAATTAAGCAAACGAACTGATCTTCTAGTCTTCTTCTTCTAGGACATTAAAATAAACACCGAAAAAAAATATTTTATAACATTTAAATATTTATTTATTTTTATTAAACTACAACCAGATGACGTTCTCTGTTTTAACCTTTCATCAAAATCTAAAAAGCTTTAAAAAAAAAAAAATTATCAATTATATTTCTTAAGCAAAAGGGATGTTATGATGAGGCGGTCTGAAAGAAAATTTCAGCAGGTCGTGGTTTATGCATCCCTACTTTACATCAATCCCAAATAAAGACGACGTCAATAAACTTAAAAATAACATGAAAATATGCTGCTGTCATCCTTTCATAAGTGGAAATACAGCTGAGTACACAAAAGACGCAGAAGCAATGCATCCACATGCGTCGGCCATGTATATAAAAAAACATGGCCTTAAAAACGTCTATCGACCATCGGCATTTTAACAGACAAAAGATTTCTAGCAGGCAGAAGAATTTGACAGAAAATGACACCCGGGGTCTAAAAATAGAAAATTTCTACAATACTTTTTGAAATCCATTGAAGGGCAGCCATTCAACTTTATTTTATAAATGTTAGATGTTGTACATATGAAAGAAAAAGAAAAATCTCCCCCTAAACTAATTCTTCTTTCTTAAACTTAATTTAAATCTGGAACTAAAATTAAATAATAATACTACTATGATAAATTGTGACTTGCACTAAAAAATATAGAGGGAAAAAAAGATTAAAATTCTTTTTTTTTTTTTTTAAATATGAGCTTTGATAAGGTTGAAGATGTTCATGATAATCTTGACATCTTTAAAAATAAAATAAAAATTTAACCATAATTATATTAATTAATTGTTGATTTACTTAAATGTGAATATGAGTTTAAAATAGCTTTCTTTAAATCTACTAATTTTCAGGGGTTTTTTTTTTATTATCATTTATTTATTATTTTTTTTTAAATATCAAAAGATAACATTTCTAAAGACTAGAATAGATGATGCGAAATAGTTTTTAAGACTGACATCTAATTTGCAACATTTACTAAATCAAATAAAATAATACCCGTCAATTAACTTCTTATAATTTTATAGACTTAAGAACTGTTGAAAATGTACAACTTTCACTATGCAACATTAATATGGGGGGAAACAATATTATTCCAATAAAATAATAGAAAAAGCTCCAGATAAATTGTTCTTAATGCTTTAATTTTTACTAAAATGAAACAGATTTTCAGAAATAAGACTTCATGAAGAAAAACATAAAATAAAACTTCGTGTGAATTGTTAATACTAAATAATTAACAGAATTTTTTGGAAAGTGTTTACATTTAAATATATACAATAGAATTCATTTATTAATATTTTTAACTAGTTACCCATAGCAACAAGAAACTTGATTGCCTTTTATATTTCATTAGTTTATGAAATTCCAGCTGTTTTCAGTTAATGAAGTTTAATGTTTCCTCTCCACTTTCTAGCCACAAATCAATAAACAAATTATATTTAAATGTAAACACATTCCAAAAAATTCTGTTAATTATTTAGTATTAACAATTCACACGAAGTTTAATTGTTCATTCCTTAACATAATGAGAAGTAATCAATTTAGACATTATAAGTTAGATAGAGGTAGGCAGGTATAAAAGCCAATTCTGGATAAACTGCACCACATAATTTGAAATATTTTTTTAAATGTAGAAGTATTTAAAAATAATAATCACATAAAATCATTTAAAATTACTTTTCCTGTAAATATTAGTTTAAAATAAAAATAAAAAAATTGATAAAAATATTTTTTAAAACTTGCCACTTTGTATATCACAAGATTAAAAACCTATTGTTATAATTCAATCCAATTAAAAATATATCTATGAAATTTGATTATCTTTCTCATTATATTCCACACATCCTCAATAAAAGAGTAAAACCCTCTGCAGTCATAAATACAGAGTTTGATGCTTTTTTCGAATTCTGATGGTGCTGCAGGTGGCTTTACAAATCTATTCCTACTAAGTATTACATTTTTTTTTCAAACTGTCTATTTTTATCTTTTTTTTTTCAGTTACATTTTCAACTATGTTTATTTTGGATCTTATAATTCTTAAGAGCAGATACATTTAGAACAGCAAATGTAGATGACCATTTATTGAGAAATATTTATGATTTTGAGTCATAACCATTAATGTTTTGAGATGAATTACACTCAGCAAATTTGGACCCTTACAAAGGCATGAACTGTTTAGAAGAGAGTAATAAATGAAATTTGATAATAAAACTGGCGTTGGATATTGCCCTGGCACATCCTGAATTCAACACAGAAATGCAAATTACTGAAATGATGCTACTAATGAAATTACTGCAGACCCTTAAAGAATCTCCATCCTTAGTAGCATACCCAGAAATTTATATTTCACTAAATCCCAAGCAGCTTCAGAGAAAAGAGATTAACTGATAGCCAATGCTTCCAAAAATTGAGTTGTTTTGCGTGTCTACCAAATGCTGATGCCAAAGAGATGTGTTGCACATGACTCAAGTGCACAATTAAATCTTCAATCGGCAAGATTCCCTTGAATACTGGTATAGACACACAGTAAACACATAGGCCAGAATACTGGCAAGTCCTTAAGACAAATAACCAAAGAGCACTAATAGCAATTAACATGAATAATAAATTGCATCAAACATAGAATATAATAAGCAAACAATAAGAACGATAATCAGATTAAGTCAAACAATCAGATGTCTCATATGACAATACCCATATGCATCTAAAGGTTTGGTTTGTCGCTCTATGGTCCTTTTGTGCACAATTTAGGCTAATTAGACTGAGACCTTCAGTTTAACATGGATTCCGAATCATTAACAAACATCCATGCCACTTCCAGATTTGAACCTGAAGCCTGTAGTACTAAAGGCCAGAGTGCTAGCCAATTGGCCATCAGGCAGCTACAATTAAAGGATAATCCACTTCTGACAAGGAGTAATATTAGAAGTTTTTATTTATAACATATTATTGATAATATTTTCAGCAGCAATCAATTCCAGTGCTGAAAATAATACCAATTCAGAAATTAATCAAAATCTAAGTATTGAACAATTAGTGCAGTCGTCTTAAACTTTTTCTGGTTCACAACTCCTTTTCAAATTTAAAAATTTCTAATGACTCAATATCAAAATATAAAAAAATATAAAAACATTGTATGAAATCTGTATTTTATTATACAAATGTAATAAACCATCTTATAAAAAATTTATAAATAATAAGAAGAATTAAAAATTGAAAAAATGTGACTATGACTAATGACATTATTAAAAAAAAATTATATTAACAAAAAACTAAAAAAGTTATCTATTAACATAAAAAAAAAAATGTTAAAAAGGGGTAATTCCCATTTTTTTCCCCCTAACCTTACAAAATCTGTCCACAATTGTTATAATGAGCACCTAAATTCACCAAAAAAATCTATTAAATAAGTTCAATTTGATTTTTAAAGTTATGTCAAGCAAAAGAAACTGAAGAAAAACGATGAAAGTAAAAATATTGTACAATTAAAATTTTAAAAAATGTAACATAGATAATATATATTTATGCAATTTGGATAACTATAAAAGTTTTGAATCGTTTATATTCAGTAAATATGTATTTCAAAATTTTATTTCTGCTTTCATTAATGTTATTTTTACTGAATATTATTATTAAATTGATTTATTATCTGTAAATAATGACAGAAAATCTGTTATATTATTGTAATGTATGATAATATTAAAAAAGTTAAAATATGTATCAGGATAAGAAAAAATGGGCCAAAGAGGCACTTACATTAAAAATACTTCTTTAAAAAAAGGGAGGGTTACATTTAAAGTCTTTAAATAAGGTTTTAATAATAGAAAGTAAACAAAAAAATTATGCTTAGTATCATTTTTTTTTTTACTATAAAAAGTAAATATCTAAAAAAATTACAAATATATCAAGGACAATAAAATACATATATCCATACAATAAGAAACATATATCAGACTTGCTGGAATGCTGTATTAATTCCAAAACATATTTCCATCTACCTTTTAGATTTGTAAAATTTTATCAAAAAAATCTTAAAAAATACTATTTTGATGATTTTAGGTAAAGATAAAGCTTATATACACAAATCACAATCTGATAAAATGAAAGTAACCAACCAACCAATTATCTTAAGACACTAAAAAAAAATTTCCAAAGAATGTAATATAAATTCTTTGAAATCTCAACTTCAGCATAGATTCCAATTACACTGACATACTTGGATTAATATAATTAAATTAATTTAATTATTACAGTTACTTTATAACAATAGTATTTAAAAAAAGGGGGGGGTGAAAAACCATAAATACATAACATGATTGCAAATATATTTATTATTTCACATATTTTAAAATAAGATGCATTCAAGAAAAATAAATGGAACATATGTAAATGAGTACAATAAGTAAGTGTAACTAAGATAACAGTTACCCAGTTAATTAAACTTCTTTCAGTAAGATTAAATTGCATACCTGATGTTAACTCAAGTAGAATAAATATATCTAAGAGTTCAAGCATTAAAATTTTAAGAAATTTAACATAAATATTCTCTAGAGCATAAAGAGATAGAATTTAGATATATGTTAAGTATTCAAAGGAAAATGATATTATCTTTTACTATTTACAATTGCTAATAACATTCAGCATTTAAAAAAGATTTTAAAAAAATACATATTTCTAATAATAGCAATATTTTCACTTTACAATTTTTATAGTTGAAATAAAATTAATAAATATACATTTAATTTAGAACGATACATACAAAATTAAGAATATTTTTTTCAAATGATAAGTCTTAATTTATTTATCACATTCTAATAATATTTTTTTAAAAATTAGAAAAATAAAATTCATGGAATAAACACCTAAAAGAATCATGAAAATTTGATTATTGCATAGAAAAAACAACTGACAACGCTTAGATCATCAATAAAGATTAAGGTAAAAAAATTGTGTAATATAAAAATGTTTACCTTCATTATTTTCTTGGGAATCTATTAGAACAAAATAATATGCCAAACATAATATAAGCCACAGGGATTTCATATTTGTAATTTCACAATTTTCTTGAGATTACACAAAAGACATTTATTCAACACAAGTCATAGCTGGCAGAATTAATCCTGCCGCTGTCACGAAGGTGTACATAAAATGAACTTATAACTGTAAATTTAGTTTACAGAATTATACAAACACAAAGAGTAAATGAAGAAAAGTAGAGCAACCATGTGGAAAATTCTAACTATTGTTATACCGTATATAAAGTAGAGGAGTATAAATTGGCTACAGTGCCCTCTTTACATCTTAATTTAGAAAATAAATGATGAACATTCATAATAGGTTTCTTATCATAAATTTTATTTTGTTAAATTAATATTATTTTATAAAAGCTGTTTTAAATAAATTTGCAGTACAGAAAAAATTCATTTCCTTAACATAAATATATTTTAATACGAGCAAGTGAAATACTATGAAAATGGAAAAAGGAGAGAAACTTAGACAAGAACAATTAAAATATCTCGCTACTCACAAAAATTCATCTTAAATATTATGTTCTAGAAAAACACATTTCTTAAGTCGTTTTAATTAAAAAAATTATCTAGTCATATTTTTCTGTTAATTTATTAATTCTTTCTCCATATTTGTAAACATTCTATTTGTTTAAATTAACGTTATACCCGTTGCTAACTTCTTGTTGATCCACTGCGCGATATTTTCAGCATGCATTTTAAAACATTTAGAAATGATCACTACTTAGATTATGATTAGGTAAATTAAAATAGTAAAGCTGTGTTATTTTCATACTAAATATACACTAATACTATTTATTAAAACTCAAATACACTATTTTATTTCAAAAATATTGTATACTTATTATTATCCTTCATTATCCCATCAAACTTTAAATAATTTTCACGTTGTTATTATTTCCTTTCCTATTTTGTCATGTACAAGTCTTGTACTTAATCTCCATAAACACTCTGTTTAATCGTTAAATAACGTTTACAAAAGACTTAAAACTAATTGCTATTTTTATTAAACTTTTACGCGATTGCATATAAATTCAAAATCTGTTTCAATAAGTATTATCTAGGGAGAAATTCATTTTAATATGTGTATTCAATTTTAATACGGCAAACGTTTTCCTTTTTTTATCTATTGTAGTAAATTTAGATTTTGCTGTATAGATTTTGTAGATGAAATTAAATTTTTTAAAACACATTAGGATAAAAAATTGTATATTAAAAAAAAATGGTAAACCGTTTGATTAAAAAACAAAATGCAATACTGGAAACTATCTGATAGTTTTGAAATTTTCCTGAAGCCTAAATCCTAAAAGACCACAACTCACATATAAATAATAAAGTCTACAATAAATAAAATTTTTTGACAATTGAAAATACACCTTATTATGAACAGCTTTCAGAATTGCAAATTATAGCGGTATTTGGATTCATTTTTAATAAACAAACATCTTTTAGCATTGCTAGAATTGAAAATAGTCAACTGTAACATTATAACTTATATGAAAAAAAAATTACAATAAAATCTTCTAATATTAAAAAAAACTTTATACGGGTGTTTACTTTTATTTATTTAAAATGGCAGTACTGCTATGTAAATATGAATTTTTTGTAAATAGAAATCAAATTTGGGGATATATTTTTTTTTTTTCATAATTGTCATTTTAGTTTAGTATTATTAAATTAAGTCAATTCAGAAATAAAGAGACTTTTTTTTTTCTTCACAGAGTTTAAGACTTCGGTAGCGTCTAATATCTATCACTGTAAAAAGTATGAGACAAAATCATTATAATTAATAGCTTAAAATTCTACTTTAAATATAACCGAAAGAATTATTTTTTTAGAACATTTTTGTTTAAAAGCATATATTTATGAGTTACTTTATAATAAATTAATTAATTTGTCTTTATATATATACAAAATAGAGCGTATCGAAAATAGTAAATATAATGAAAATTCTTATCAAAGGAAAGAAAAATGTAAGTATATTCAATAAAAATCAAATACATATAAATTTATTAAATATTATCCATATGTATATAATAATATAAATGTTAAAATTAATTCCTCACTATAAGTAGACCTTATAACACATTTGGGGAAAAATAATTATAAATTAAAAAATAATAATAATAAATAAATTATAAAAAATAATTCCTTTTAAGAAATAAATTTTGTAACACATTTCGGGAAAAGTTGTGAATTGAAAAAAAATAATCAATTAAATAAATAAATAAATTTCTTTACTAAATAAATTTTGTAAAAATTGAAAAAATTAAATTGAAATTTTTAAAAAAAATCAAATATATTTTGTAATCATTGATTTCTTATCTTATCAATCCCAAATCCTGTGTTATAGTGATGAATCATTCCCAGTTTCCATCAGAAAACAAATATCTTGGGGTTGGGGGGTCATTTTTATCTGTCCTTATCCTTTTTTACGAAGACAGTTCAGCCTAAAGCGCTCGCTGTTTCAGTGACACCATTTCAGTCACCTTCAGCCATCACTTACATCGATGATCAATTACAATGCAATACTGGGAAAGAAGCATGCAGTAGTTTTAAAATTTAAAGACTTCTATAGTTTAATTTTCTGTGATAACCACTGTGATTATATTACTATTATATGTCCGATTCAAAATAATCTGCTACCGATATAATGAAATAATCCTGGAACGTTGAGAGATTTAAAGAAATATTTATTTAATTGAATATAAAATTAAATTATATATTTTTCGTATATCACTATAAAAAAATAATATTTTTTGAAAAAATTATCTAAAACAGCGTTTATAAAATAATATTAGTTAAATCAAATAAAAAATTTTATATGAAACTGTTTATGAATTTTCCTCATTTATTTTCTAAATGAGATTTATAGAGAGCACTGAAGTTGTACAGCTGAACTTTCTGGATAAGCTATAGATCGGCCCAGTCGACTTTACTATTTTCTTTTTTTTTTTTTAATTTAATATTCTCCAATTTGGATAAAGTAAGTATATATTTTTTAATATTTCTGCAATTTCTTATTTTTTGTTATTGTTCATAATTTTTTTTTCCATGTAGAACAACTGTTTCCTACTTGGCATTTTTCGTTTTATTAATTGGCTAGTGCCACTCTCAATACTTTTTTTATGGAATATACCTCAGAGTACACTTCAGAGTGTAGCGTAATATTTCAGAAGATCTACAAATAGATTCGGAAGATTCGGATAGTAGAATATCGAAAAATCAATCCAAAAATCCAAAAAGAATAATAGAATAATTTATCCACAAGAGACACGACTTTTTTAACACGTGGATAACGAATGTATCACCCGTCAAGGGAAGCTGCTTATTTATCTTTTTCATGCAGAAGAACTGACCATTATTAAAGCAAGCATGGATATTCCAGTAATTGTAACTTTTTACGAGAAAAAAAAATAACCACACATTTTGTGTTCGTCGATATATCATTCGAATAAAACTAACCGAACTAGAGGAGGAAAAAGACTTTTTTTTTTTGCTGAACTTCACTAATTTGTCAAAAATAAAAACTTCAAATTACCCACTCCAGTTTTGGTAAGTATTCTAGGTATTATATAATAAATTGTGTCAGAATATGCTAAACTGTGTCTCACTAGACAAAAAAGTAGGTTTATTTTGTAATAAACTCTGATAGAGTCGGAATTACTTTTTATCCCCTCATCCAAAGAAAATGTAAAAAAATTTGGTTGTGAGCAATGCAGTGATCTTCATACTCTTTCATCACGTACTTCCGATTTCCTTAAATTATCCAGCGTGGTGATAACCATAAAGCCACAGACATAATATACCCTAAGAAAAAAGCAGAGGAAACCATTGAAATTCAAAACTCTAAATCGTCTGTCCTTCATTGAAGCTCCCATATTACATCATGAAAAAGAAGACATATTTTCATCAAACTACAAACTGCATCCTCTTCACATTCTACTTTCATCACTGAAGAAGAAATTACCAAGTTATTTAATCAGTACACTTTTGAAAATCAAAAAATGATCAATGACATTTGCCATGCTCAATCAGCTTCTTTTCTAGAATCTATTAAAACATTATCAGAAAATTCCTCCACACCACAGAATTCCCTTGGAGAATCATTATCCAAACCGGTTGAATTTCACTCTTCCATAAACAGTTAATGTTTACAAAGAGCTTTTTTTTTTCTAAAACAAATTTCTTTGGAGCCATCCTTCCCCCTCTCTAAATGTCTCTGCTTTCAGAACTGTTTTCCCCGTTTGAAACATCCGATTTCCTTTCAGCCTTTTTTTCACAAACCTTTTGAAAAATTTAAGTATTCCTCCTTCCTATTTAATTCACAATCTGCATCCAATTAGTAGAAATCCAAATCCAATTGTGCCTCTCCATCCAGATGACTTACATTTCCAGTACAAAGAATTACCACATCAATTAATCAGAATTTATTTTTTCTAACGCAGCTGGCAAACACTTAGACAGCTGTCTTGGATGCCTTAAGGCAAGCGCTGCACAGACGTTACTCACTTTGCATTACCCAGGGGCGCGTGTAACTTGAAGATAAGCCACGGACGCGGAGTAATAATGTCCCGCAACGCTCTACGATCCTATTAGACGGGAATCTATGGTTTAACGTGGATTCCGAACCACTACAAACATCCATGGCACCGTCGGGACTCGAACCCGAAACCTGTGGTACCGAACGCCAGAGCGCTAGCCACTCGGCCATTCAGGCCCCTTTTGAACAGTATAAAGAAGTGAAAAATTAAAGTTATTTTAGTGATTGATGCATCAGAAACCATTATCAAACAATATCCTGTATTAATTTTTTCTCAGAAGAATCTTCATCTGGGTATATTTCAAATTATAACAACATTTTTACTGGTGAAACCCTCACACTGATTTTATCAGTCTCTACAGTTGTTTTCAGTCGCCTGATGGCCGAATGGCTAGCGCTCTGGCGCTCAGTGTCATCAAGTCCCGGCGGTGCCATGTATGTTTGCAGTGGTTCGGAATTCCCTTTAAATCGTAGGTCCCGGTGTAATATGATCGTAAAACGTTGTGAGAGTAGTGTTACTCGCGTCAGTAGCATATCACCAGTCTTCACGTGCCCCTTGGGTAGTGCTGAATGAGTAACAGCAGTGCAGTATTTGCTTAAGGCATAAATATTAACTATTGCCAGCTGTATTAGAGCAACAACAACACTTGTACTTGAAGCTCACAACTACTTTATTCTATTTGATAATCACTCAGCCCATTGAGCTCTACAAATTTTTTGTAATTTCAATTATAAAAAAAAATAATACTTAAAAACACAAATGAACAGTGGTCAAGAGTAAAATATGCACCTAATCTGGCTCCTTTAATTAATATTAAACCGACTTTTTCGTCGACCGTCGACTTTTTCTTATCAATCGAAAAGAAAAAGTGTTACTTCCACTTTTTCGAACCAAAAACGTTTGCTTTTCAATTCAGACTCAAAAGATTTGGTTTAACTTCTTCAACGATGTGCTTAAATTGCAATAAGTCGGAAACTGAAGAACGCATTTTATTTCAAAGCATTAAATATGAAACACAAAGAGAAAACTGAAAAAGGCATTTGGATACAAAGACTTATCTTATTCCTTGTTATTCGTCGTGACCGGTGACGTTTACTTCAAAACTGTACCAATAATTTCCTATGGAAAATTACATAGTGTTCTTGTACTTACATTTCTGTCTTCTTTTTCTGCGACAGAGGTTCTGCGCAACACCTCATTTTTCTGTACTTCTTTTCATTTACCTTCTTTGGAAGCAGTCAAACTTTGATGATTACTCATTATTTCAGGATCTTTATTATTCTCATTATCTTATTTATATTATTTTTTCTTATTTCTTCCTGTGACTAATCCTCAATGTCCTGCAGTGCGAGACGAACATGTCATGACTGATCTACTCATGGAAGGAGGGAAAGGGTCAGCTTCTGTTGTGATGGAAGGTGGAAGATATTTTGTAGGTCCTGTAGGTAGAAGTCTGACTTTTGCTCTGTGACGCTCTTACAGTCATATGAGACCGGGACCCTCGGCTTAAAGTGGATTCCGAACCTCTACAAACATCCATGGCACCGCCGGGACTCGAACCCGAAAACTGTGTTACCGAGCGCCAGAGCGCTAGCCACTTGACCATTCAGGCCCTTATTTCTTCTAAATATCAGTTGGCTAATTTGAGATAAAGCAGCTTACATCAGCATAAATCTCAAAGCACCTAATCAATCAAGTACACGTTTATTTTATGTATACTTTCGTGACAGCGGCAGGATTAATTCTGCCAGTCTATTAATTATTATTTAGTGTTGAATAAATGTCTTTTGTGTAGTCTCAAGACAATTTTGAAACTACAAATATCGAATCCCGGTCGCTTATATTATGTTTGACGTATTATTTTGTTCTAATAGATTCCTAAGAAAATAATGAAGGTAAACATTTTTCTAATTTCCGATTTCACAACTTTTTTACACTAATCTTTATTGATGATCTAAGCATTGTCAGTTGTTTTTTCTATGTAATAATCAAAATATTTATGATTCTTTTATGTGTTTATTCCACAAATTTCTTTTTCTAATTTTAAAGAAAATATTATTGGAATGGGTTATAAAAATTAATTACTTATCATTTGAAAAAATTATTATTATTTAATTTTGTGCGCATTATTGTAAACTAAATGTATTAAGAAATATTTATTAATATTATTTCAATTATAAAAATTGTAAAGTGAAAATATTGCTATTATGAGAAATATGTATTTTTAAAAACTTTTTAAATGCTGAATGATATTAACAATTGTAAATAATCCAGACAATAATGTTTCCTTTGAATACTTCTCATGTTTCTAAATTCTATCTATTGATGTTCTGGAGCAGGGCCTCCAAATTACGGCCCACGGGCCAAATCCAGCCCGCTACCACAAATCAGGTTCTACAGAGTTTTATTTTTATTCCATTGTAAAATTAAGAATGCAAATAATTGGTCGTTGCATAAAAACAACTGACATACATAATGCATTGAACATTTTAACCGTTATTAATGATTTGATATTTATTCTTAAAAACTTACAATAAATTATGTACATTGATAATTCCAATAATAACGTTATAATTATGAATAAGGAGATTTTACTGTCTTTCCACTGACAATTATTTACAGTTGTGGATCAAATTTAAAAACGGAAATTATTAGCAGACTTAAAATGTTTATCAGTAAACTTGGATCTCTAAATATTTTTCGTGCATCTCATTTTGGATTTTCCGTAAATAAGTCAGTGTACTGCCGTAAATCATTTTCTCCGATCTCTACAATAAACTTGCTGATGATTCAATGCATGTCAACTGATATAATTTACAGCTGTCATGACTGGCTTTAAAACTTCTGACATATCGAAACATTTTCTTATACAAAGACTTTTGATGAATGATGCAACATGGCCGCTGTGTGGCTAATATACATATTAAATTATTCAATATTTCTAAATAAATATATTTGCAATTACAAATTTATAATTTTATATAATTTAAATGCAATTACCTCATTTTACATTATCAAATATTTAAATTTTTAATGACTATGAAATCATTATGAAACTAATGTAACTGAAAAAAGTTCCAAATAGAATAACTTTAGTGAGTAATGCGCTCTGAGGATAATTTAGAATTTGAGATTTAAAAATGTACATTTTAATTATATCAATCTTTGAACAGAAAAAAATTATAATTAAAAAAAAAGTTTAATTTTTTTATTAAAAACAATATATATATAACAGGAGATCGGAAATAAAGTAGAAAATCTTTTCCTCGGTCTGTAGCAGTTACTACATTATTTCTCTATTGAAAACTAATTTTTCACAACTGTATTTTAAAAAGGATTATTTATTCTTTTAACGATATGCGTTCAACTTAAAACAATGTAATTCTAATTAAACATTTTTCTACTACTGCCGCCATTTGTCGTCTGCATAATGGTGCAGATTATAAATTTGCATAGGTTAGAAGTTCTAAAAAAAGCGAGGAAGAAAATGAAAGATTTCAGAGGCAATTTATAGTTTTTAAATATCTCCAAAAAATAAAGCAGCTAAATAAAGTAAAAATTCCTAAAATTAAAATTGTAAGAATAAGAAATAATGATAAATTTTTACTCTGATATATTAATGATACTAAACATTTAATTGCTTGGGTCAATATGTGATGTGTACTTGATTTAGATTTGTGCTATTCTTTGCCTGCTTTTAAATGTTAAAATTCGAATCTAATTCCTTCTAGACTTATCCAATTAAGTTCTTAGTCTTTTAAAATTTTAGAATTATTAATTGACAATTTCATGTATTTCATAAACAGTAAAAGAAAACAGTCTTTGCTTAGTAGATTTTTATTCATATAATCATCTTTAAAACCAAAAAAATCAGTTTTCATTTTTTCTTGCAACAATGTTTCGGTTTCTTTTTCCAAAAGTTTTGTTATAATCACAACCTTAACTGACTTTTTCGCAGCCTCTACCTGGCAAGTCACATTACTAGCGTTGTATCGTTTTGTACTCAATTAAAGGTATTTCTTACTTTTCAAAATATTTTTAAGCATTATTTTGTTATTTTATCAATTGTTCTAAATTTTCTTCGTTGCGGAAAAGTGTTACAACGAATTTAAGTTTAATCATTATAACATCAATTTTAACTTGATCACGTGGACACTTTTTCGCCAGATTAATCTTTATAACGAAATTGTAATATAATTAATATATATATATGTACATTTTTTTTTTTAGATTCATCGATGTATATGTGATTTTTAAAGCAGATTTAAGAATAATCGAAAATGCCGCTGTATTTTCAAAGACCTGAAAATGCTCTCAAAAGAGCTCACGAATTCAGTGATGTTGGAAAGAAACAAGCTGCTCTTGATGCTCTTTACGATGTCATTAAGAGCCGTAAACATAGAACATGGCAAAAAATTCATGAGCCTATTATGAACAAATATTTGGAGTTATGTGTTGAGTTGAAAAAAAGTCATGTAGCTAAAGAAGGTCTTTTTCAGTATCGAAATATTTGTCAACAAGTTAATATCAAATCATTAGAAGATGTTGTGCGTAATTACCTTAGACTTGCGGAGCAAAAAACGGAAGCTGCAAGAGAGGAATCGCAAGCAGTTGTGGATATTGATGATTTGGATCAAGTGCAAACACCAGAAAACCTGTTACTTAGTGCTGTTAGTAGCGAAGATACCCAAGACAGAACTGATCGAGTTGTTTTGACGCCATGGGTAAAATTTTTGTGGGAATCTTATCGTCAATGTCTTGAATTATTGCGTAACAATTCCCGAGTTGAAAGGTTGTATCACGAAATTGCTGCTCAAGCTTTTAAATTCTGTTCTAAATATAATCGAAAAACTGAGTTCCGTAAACTATGTGATAATTTAAGAGCTCATTTGGGGCATATTAATAAACACCAAAATCAGCAAACTGCTGTTAATTTGAATAATATTGACAGTCAAACTATGCACTTAGAAACACGTCTTGTACAGTTAGATGTTGCTGTTCATATGGAGTTGTATCAAGAAGCTTTCAAAGCCAATGAAGATATCTATGGTTTGATTAATCAATCAAAAAAAGCTCCTAATCCTAGATTAATGGCAAATTATTATCAGAAACAAGCTCTCGTATTTTGGATGAGTAGCAATTATTTGTTTCATGCTGCAGCACTCTTTCGTCTTTTTCATCTCTCTAGGGAACAAAAGAAAAATATTACAGCTGATGAGATTATGAAATTAGCTTCAAAAGTAGTCTTAGCTACTCTTGCTATTCCAATGGCTCCTAACAGAACTGATATTGATCGATTAGTTGAAACAGATGAAAATGTTATTGATAAAAATAATCGTACATTATCCAATTTACTTGGATTACCAAATCCACCAACTCGAGCCCTGCTAATTAAGGATCTTGTTCGATTTGGGATCATTCAATATGCTCCACCCCAGTTGCAAGATTTATATCGTTGGCTAGAAATCGAGTTTCACCCTCTTAAGCTTTGTAGTCGTATTCAACAATCTATAGATTTCTTAATCAAATGGGAAGATTATTCTGAATTATGTCAGTATATTTCACCTATCAAAGAAATTACAATTGTGAGATTAGTGAAAGAAATATCTCAAGTTTATGAAACCGTAAAATTTTCTCGGCTTCTAGAATTAGCACCATTTGTGGATTCATTTCAATTAGAATATTTGATTGTAGAAATAGCTCGTCGAAATGATTTGCAAGTAAGGATTGATCATAAGATGCAGTGTTTTCATTTTGGTGCTGAATTAAATGTATCCCAGCGTGAAGAAATAATTGAAGGTCCACACCTTCAGAGTATGATTAGTGAACAGATGCGCAATCTTCTTGTTCGCTATTCATCAGCTCTAAATAAAGCTTCTAATGCTATACAACCTGATAAGCTGAAAATAGAAAGAAAAGAACTTGCTAAAGAAATAAGCAAAGCCTATATGTTAACTTCATCAAAAGATCACATGCGTATATTAAATAGACAGCAAATAATTGAAGAACGGAAAGAAATGTTAGAAAACTTGAGCTATCTAAAAGAAGCTGAAGAAAAGAAACTTTTGGAAGACAAGCAACAAAAACTTCGTGAAGCTGAAAAAGAAAGAATGCAAAGGGAAACAGAAGAAAGAACAAAGCAACGCCTTCTACGTGAACAATCTGAAATGAAAAGAAAAGTTGTAATGGAAAAAATTGAACAAATGAAAAAAACTGAAATTGGCTCTAAAATTTTTGAGGGTATGGATGAAGAAGAACTTGAAAAGTTAGATCCAGACGATATTTTAAATAAACATGTTGAGCAACTTGAACGCGAAAGAAGAGACATGCAAACAAAGTTAAAAAAACAAGAAAAGAAAATAGATCATTTTGAAAGAGCTAAGCGTTTGGAAGAAATAAGCTTGTTATTGCAGGAATATGAACAGACTAAACTTAAAGATTTAGAATTTTGGGAGCAGCATGAAAAAGAAAGAATAAAAGCTATTAAAGAAGAAAGAACATTAGCAGTACAAGAAAGAGATCGCTTAATGCGATTGAGAGATGATAAAGAAGCTTTCTTGGAGCGTTTGAAGAAATCTAGAACATCTGAATACCAGGAAAAACATGAAGAATTTAATAAAAAACTTGAGGAAGAAAGAAAAAAGAGATTAGAGGAAAGGAAACAGAAAAGAAGAGAAGAAAGAAGAACTACTTGGCTTATGGAACAAGAAGAGAAGAGGCAAAGGCAAATAGATGAAGAACTAAAAAGAGAGAGGGAAGAAGCTCATGCTAAACTTGAAGAGATTGAAGCTAAAAAGAGAGCAAAAGAAAAAGAGATTGAAGAAAGATTAAAACGCGAGGAAGCTGCTGCATTGGAGCGAAAAAGAGAGGATGAAAAGGCTCTTAATCGGGTTAAAGAAGCGGAAAAACCTAAATCTAATTGGAGAGAAAGAGAAATGGAAAAAAAACAAAGTTGGTTGCCAAGGGAAGAAAAAGACAGAGAATCTCCAAGAACAGAATCGGACACGGATTGGAGAAGAAAAGGTGATGATCCTCCTCGAAAACCAGATGATCGTGACAGATCTGATGACTGGAGAAGAAAAACAGATAGACCTAAAGAAGGAGGAGGAGGAGGTGGATCTTGGAGAAGAGATGCCCCACCTACATCAAGAGGAAATGAGCGAGAGCGAGATTGGCGGGGTTCTGAAGATCGTGAAAAATCTGATTGGAGATCTGGTTCAGGACCGGATAAATTTATAAGCAGAGGCAAAGATGATCGTGATTCTAGGAGACCTGGAGATTCTGATCGCGTACCACCAAGAGAAGATCGAGATCGCTTCTCTAAACCTTCTGATAGAGGTTATGATCGAGACAGGTTTCTAAAAGAAGGAGATGGTGGAAGCAGGTTAGATTCTCGTGACAGATATCCTCGTGGCGATCGAGATACCAATTCCAGGCCCGATAGAGGAGGAAGACCTGATGATAGAGGAAGTTGGCGAAGTGGTGGTTTCAAGAGAGATGGACCTCCACCAGACAGTGGAATGTCATGGCGGGACCGAAATCCACCAAGCCGAGATAACGAAGACCGCAGTGAAAAAAGAGGTACTAAAGATGCTGGACGTCGAGATAGAGGTAATGAAGAAGATGATGGTTTTGTCAGAGTAAGACGTTAAACAATGAACATTAAGATATATTCAATTGAAATCTTTAGTTGAATTTCTTTCTTTTTTTTCTGGTGAAGTTTATAGCTGCATATTTTAATGGTTTTAGGCTAAAATATTTTTGTATTAAATGGTCATATCTGCACATAATTCTTCACTTTCAGTCTGTCTGTTATATTTGTGTTAGGCTGAAATGTTAATGAATACTTGAAATATTGGTCTTTTTTTATAAACTCTAGCAAATACAATTTACTGTGGGTGAATTAAAAAAAATCATGAACATATTTAAATAATAAGCTTTTGTTTTATTTTTTCTGTTTTCAAGTTGAAAGAAATAGTATTAGCACATTAATTTGTTTAGATATTTTAAATTTAGCTGAAAGGGTTTTTTTTAAATGCTATTGTAACATGGTTTTCAATATACATTAAAAATAATAAATTAGCATCTTCATGTAATAAGTATATTTTATATTTTGTGACAAATACACTTATATGCAGTTTTTCTTTTATGAATTATAAATCTGCACAATCATTCACCAATTAGAAATTTGAATTAAGAAGGGATTTTTTCCCTGTAATTTTTAATTGAATTTGATTGTTTTTATATATATATTATTGTTTTTATATATTTGTGAATATATCTAAAATTCATCTGATGATAATTTATTTACCTTAAAAGATATATATACAATAATGTTCTGTTGCTTTGTTTTAATTATATCTATTATTGTTTTAATAAAAATGAACTATTCTTGAATATCAAAAGACTAATACATGCCAAAGGCAAAACTTAAGATATATTTTCTTTAATTTCTTTTCTTATAAGGGTCAAAAAGAAGTCTGACTTTAAATATGCTTGTATATTCAAAAATCTTGTTAATAAACCATGCCAACTTTTGATTTTTATAATATTTCTATTATATTAATTTTTTTATAGTATGCCTGCTAACTATATCTGCCTCTCTAAGATATTGAATTAATAGGTGTTTTTTACTTTAAATGTCATTTTTGACATAGGAGAAAAATATACACAGCTATCTTTCTTTTGAGAAGCAAAATTTAAAAAATTTTAATTTTTTCTTTCTTTTATTGTTGATAAGCACTCAACATTGCAAGATTTTTCCCAAGTGTTAATTCTCTAAATTTCTACTTTCAATACTCTCCTGTACTCTAAGTATTGCTTGAACATAGTGTAAAATTCCCATTTGATATTTCTAAAATATGCAGTTTGTGAACAAATACACTGAAAAGATTTTCCAAAACTTTATAGGTATGGTATATTAACTTTTTTTTTTTTACTTGACATCGACAAATGTTATGTAATCCTTTTGTTTGTCAGAAATAAAAAAAACCAATTTTTTTTTTTGTAATATATCCTTAAAAAAAAATGTTTTGACCATTGTATGTTGACTTTCATGGCTAATCATGTGAAGAAATTCATTAATTTTTATATATAACATTCTGCAAATTACAATTTATTATATGCTGATATTATTAAAGTAATTTCAAAATAACTGTGTGTTAAATTATTAAAAACATATGTTCTTATTATTTCAACTTGAAAATTAATAAAGATTAATTAGTCTAATATCTTAATATTAAAAGTATTGAAAATATTGATTCACAAATGATAATATAAACAAATTTTTTTGTGCTTATTTCTCCTTTTTAATAGCTTTGCTTTGAAATTGTTTAAATTCAAAGTGCAGAATATTTCAAAATTTGTCTTTTATAAAACTAATTTATAAAAACATTTTTCAATGTAACATTTCTCAGTATATGCATTCATTGAAGCACAAATATATATATATATTATCAAAAGTAATAACTAAAAGGCATGAACATTGAAATATCTATTTTAATAAAGAAGCTTGTTCCTATAAAACTGAGTTTGCTTAGATTTAAAAAGATATATATTATGTATAGCACCCATAGATTAAAAAAGATTGAAAATTTCTATAATTTCTATCCTTATTTGGATATGGTTTTTGCTGTGTAACAACAGCTCTTATTGGATATTTTTTTTTCCTTCCTATTGCACAGTAAAAGGATCACAAATAGGATTTATTAAAATATATATCAATGACGTTATCAATTATATAAATTTATCTTAAAAGATAATGTTTTGAATATTAATTTTGAGAGGGATATATTAAATTACCACATTGAATTATAATTCTTAATTAAAGAAAAAAAACTTTTCAATGTTATGTTTGGTTTATTTTATAGATTTAAGATAATCTGTAAGAATTGTATGCATTTCCTTCTAAAGTAATCGGGCATGCTCCTACAATTTTAAAAATCAGTCAGTACTTTATATATTTTCATATTTTATAATGCTGACTTCATTATGTCTAATGAAAAAAATTAAGTAATTTCTTAAGTTTCTCAGTAGTTAAAATTTAATGTTTTGGGGTAGAAAATGAAAAATTTTAAAAATCTAAGTTGAGATTTTATATGTATTTATTTCTTAAAAATTTTCAGTAAGCATAACCAAATTTAAATCTGAGAAGAATCTGAATTAACTTGAATAAAAAAAAAAAAGTTTCATAATTTTATGTGGATAATCTCTGAAAGAATATTTTCAATCAAACATAAGAACGTTAAAAAATAATTTTAAGGTTACCTGCTTATTCTTAGTTCTTATTTTTTTTTAACTAATTTGAATGTATCTAAATACAAATTTTATTCTTATGTGATTTACAATAATTTCAGTTCCACATATGGTGCATAGATATTGATTATTACTTACAAAAGAATTATGCAATTAATTTATAATAGAAGGGATACCATTGTATCTATGTTAAAATATACAATGAGTAAAGAAAAGTAATTCCACATTATAATAATTGCCACTGTTCTAATAGTTTATCTTGTTTTTGAAACATGAATAACTGAAGCGAAAAATAAAATTAATAAAACTTGAAAACAGCTGTAAAATATTAACTTTTTGGTTGATGCATTATAGTACCTTATTGGATATAATTTTTTTTTTTTTTTTTTTTTTTTTTTTTTTTTAATGCTTTTATATATGTGGAGAATATATTAGTACATTTTGAAGAATATTTATTCTTTTATATGCTTAAAAGGATATTTATGAAATATCCTTTAGAAAAATTGGCTTGATAGATATGGTGGGAAAAAAGGGCTACATTTAAACTTGATTTTTTTTTTTCTGGTATGTGTGTGTGAAATTATATTTTATTAAATAATCATGCTTATTAATTTTTGCATATTTTTTTCTCTAAGACAAAAATAGTAAAGTTTTGCCTAATAAATTCAATAATTCTTTTTAAAAATTTGTATCCACCTCATGTAAAGATCAATTTAATTTTTCCCCTCCGTTAAATAACAGATATAAATGGGAATATTGTGCTCCAAAAATTCGATACCACCAGTTTTTTGAAAATGTCATGTTACCTTTTTTCTGAAAAGGAAATAAACATTTAAACATTCATGATTCCTATAAGTGAAAAATGCAACATATTAATATGATGCTCTATCTCAATTTTTATGTTGTAGTTTTGGCTGGAAAAGTGGATCTAATCTGTTTTATGCAGTTTCTGTAAATTTCAATTGTAGTTCAGAAAATTTCAGTGGTATTTACTATTAAAAGACATTGATAAATTGGGACATTTAAAATTATATATTCAATGCTTTATAATAATAAATTTTATAATTTACATTATATTTAAGGCAAAGTTCTTATTAATTAAAAGTAACATTAATTTATAAATTGAAAAATCAATAATAGGATTACAATGTTCTTGATATTAATTTACATTCATTATTTTAAATTCCAGATGAAATTAAGTGCATACTTAATAAATATAATTGTGTTTTAGGAAAATGATAGTAAATACTACATTCTGAATGACAAAGATAATAGGTTATTTTTATTTAAAAATTAAATTGTATTTGAAGGCATCTTGTTATGTCCATGATCATTAGTTTTGCAGTTCATAAATCTTTGTACACGTTATTTTTCTTTGTAAATTATGTGCAGAATTTATTACAAGGCTGCATAACCTAATTCCAAGATGTGTTTTCTCTGAAAATAAAAGATTTATTTATGATTTGTTGATCTCAAATAAGAAAAAATTTTCTCAAAATAGTAGCAATATTTTTTGAATATTTATATTATTTCTTTAATGTCAAAAATAATGCAGATTTAGATGTAATTTAGAAATTAATTGTCAACAGAATACTTGTTATAGAAATTTTATTTAAGAAAATTAATTATATCCCCCAATATAAATAAAAAATTTTATTTTTATGTGGAGCAAGAAATTAATCTAGTTAATAATTAAATATCAGACCAGAAAAAGTTACCAAAAGATAGATTGATAAGTATTTCAGGTTTTAATTTAAAAATGATAGTCACTGAAGATTATGATTTATAAGCGTTTATAATTTATTAAAAATAAATTGTGTTGAAAACCGGGTTTGAAGATTCATTCATATTAAATATTCTGAATAAAATTTATCTGTTAAGTGGTCACATAAAACTTTGATATGAATTAAGAAGGTCAGGATTTAGATATTTGAAAAAAATACTTGACAAAATTCCTAATTTAAAAAAAAAAGAAAGCCCTCAAAACTTTCCAAATTATGATTATAGCAGTACAAAATCTAAGAAAAGGCCGAGCAATAGAGGTACACACATTTAATAACATTTCATAGGCCAAAAGAATTTGACATGAATGGGAACCATAACCATTTAGTATGCATACAAAAAGATATCAAGATAAGTTAATCCACTACCAATCAAAATTAAAAAAATTCGCGTCAAAAATAACATTACGCATTTGACAAAAGACGTGTTCACAGCTCAAAACGCTATTCAGAAGAAAGGAAGCAGCTATCCAGAAATGTACCAAACAGCAATTCTATCGCGCTTTGGCGTAAAGGCTCGTTCCCACCGAGGCGAGAGACGTGAAGATGCAAGAGGCAAGCGACCAAATTTTTTCGGCCCCTTCACAGCGAAACGTCAGAAATAGCATTACGCATAGTGAAAAACCGCTTGGAGTTGAAAGTTGGGCTACTCCACGCGGTGAGGTCAAATTTTGGTCGTTTGCATCTTGTCGCCTTGGTGAGCACGAGCCTTAAAGCTGTTTCCCTGTGAAGGGCCGTTGTGCCATTCATCAAGGGAGAATATGATACACTCGTAATAGCCCTTATAGAAAAGACGGAGACATATTTTCTGCAAAAACTTCACATATTTTCAAACACGAAACATAAACGCACAATACGAAAAAATTAAGGTAGTTAAATTAATTAACCCTGAAAATCATCACTCAAACTCAATCTCATTTCAAACAAATTTAGCAAAAATATATTTGAAATATCGTATGTTTTTAACAGACTATCCAAAAATTGTATTTTCAAAAAATTTGGAAAACAGCCACTATTACTACAATTCTAAAACCTAAATCAGATAACACTAAACCAACAAATTATAAACCAGTCTCAATACTCAGCAACTTAGGACAAATCTATGAACGTATCTTCGTTAATAGACTCAACGAATATTGTAACAACAATAATATAATCATCCGTGAACAATTTGGTTTTTACCCAAAGCACCTACTATCAACGAGTTATTGTCTCAGAACACCTCCACGAAGTCTTTAATTCAAGAAACTCAAAAATAATTTTACACCTGAATGTTGTGAAAATCTTAGATACTTTCTAAAGTGACAAAATGACACAATATTCTACCAAAATAAATAAAATGACCCATTCTTACATATCCGAAAGAAAATGCAATCAACGGAATTATTTCCTCAACCAGACAATTATTCTCCATAATTGTCTGGTTAAGACCGATTTATTTCAAATCTCGCCATCTCTTTTCCATCTACGTAAATAACTTCCCGAAAACCAACAATTCTAACTTAATCATTTACGCAAATGAAGTAGAAACTTCACAGCTATGCTTAAAAACCTCTATAATTAAACAATCACACTTGAAACAAAAGCAAAGGTTGTGTTTTAAGAGTGCCTAGAGAAAAATATTTCTGTACCTCTGTTTACATTATTAAAATTAAAATTTATTTCAAGAAGACTATTTGGTTAGCTGGGTGGAAAGAAAAAGTAAATGCGCATGCTTACTCTTCATCGGTAGAGATCACAAGTAATAAACAATATTCAAAAAAAAATTTTTTTTTAAAAGATTATAAATATTACAGATTACATCTAAACCCTAGTTTAAATTTCCAAAATAAATACTAATTATGCAATTGAAAAAGCCACCGTTGCTAGTAGAACAATTAAGTGCTTTAGTGATAATAGAAGTAAACAAGTCAATAATCAGAGCCGCACTATTGTACTTCTCTCTGATCTGGTGCACTACGGCACTCACACATCTAAGGAGAATACAAGTATTTCAAAACAAATACACACTAAAAATTACTATTCTAATTACTCCAAAAAAGAATTTTTACATAACGGATTTGAACATGAACCACTTCTTAACTATACAAAAGCAGTTAAAAATTTCTTTGACAAAATTTCTAATTTAAAAAAAAAGAAAGCCCTCAAAACTTTCCAAATTATGATCATAGCAGTACAAAATCTAAGAAAAGACCGACCAATAGAGGTACACACATTTAATAACATTTCATAGGTCAAAAGAATTTGACACCAACTTAACTATTCTTGTACTCAAATTTAATAAACTAAACGGAATTCTGCTCCCAATCTTCCAAAGAGAAAAATAGTTTCACAAAAGAATCAGTTTCTCTCAGGGAGAATGAGAAATTCGAGCCCTGGCTTCTTTCTCTCTCTCTCTCTTGTGCCTTTCCCCAAACTATAATGACTACTAATCGTGTGGAAAATTGGAAAAGGCGAAATCGGATGGATAAAAAAAAGGGGAGGCGTCATGGAAGGGGGAGGAGATGTCATTTAAGTGACATTTTGAATGCAAATAAAAAGAATTTTAATTTTTAATAATTAAAATTTTAGATTAAATAAGATTATAAAAGACTAGATGAAAAAATTCCACACTAACTATACTACTTTTTTTTCAAAGCAGCTTTGCGCCGCGTCTATTTGCTTAGGACACCAACAAGTAATCGATTAGTACTTTTCCACCATTAAACAGGATGTTTACCGTTCCAATTTGAAAATTGTGGTTATCGAATTAAAGCTGTATTGCTCAGATGTTTTCCACTATCGGTACCTTGAGATTGTGCATGAACCAGTTTAAGATGCAATTTCCAAGTAAAAGATTATAAACTGAAGAAGAATCGCGCTTGCAGTGTTATGTATCTAAATACCGAAAAATCCCATAGACCTCTAACAGATGACACATAGGATTCGAAGTAAGGTTAGGAAAAGCTAAAATAGCATTTTTTCTCGGATTCCTGTGCAAAATCTATAGCTTTGACGAACGAATATTTCTTGTGTAGAATAAGTGAAGGAGAAAACATCGGGCTATATGCAACCCGACTAAGCTAGCCTAAAGCCTCGTTCCCACCGAGGCGAGAGACGTGAAGATGCAAGAGGCAAGCGACCAAATTTTTTCGACCCCTTCACAGCGAAACGTCAGAAATAGCATTACGCATAGTGAAAAACCGCTTGAAGTTGAAAGTTGGGCTACTCCACGCGGCGAACTACAAACCGGTTTCAGGCGACCGCGGGTGAGGTCAAATTTTGGTCGCTTGCATCTTGTCGCCTTGGTGAGCACGAGCCTTAAGGACGACGAAGCTCCGTTTGCAATGTTTATGGTGCTAGTCGATTAACGTAATTTTCTATCTGACAGAAGAATTTTCATGTATACTTAAAAATATTTATTGTTTCAAAGATAAAAACTATAATAATCTTAATATCTGAATAAGTAATTAATGAATCTATTGCCGAGGAGTCGAGATTGAAACAATGCCAAAGTGACGATGAAATTATTGCTTTGGAAAAGCAAACTGGATAAGATTTCACCTGAAAAAAGTTAACGTTTATAAAATATTTTCAAATGTAAGCAAAATGTCCTAAAATTGCGAAATTGGAAAAATCCTTTCATGTAATTGCAAAATGCCGTTAGAAATTGAAAAGTAATATGAACGAAGAAATTAAAATTAAACAAAAATATGAAAATATTTTTTATAATAGTAGATTGTTGAAATCGGTAGTAAAAACTGTCGGGTATCACAACTACTGCACATTTTTAAATAAAGAACTTTTTAGTGATTATAAACTTGTTAATCCTACTTAGGTTCATCGAGATTCAATTGCGGAGCCGCACCATGAGAGTCAGTGTTTAACGACATATTTTAGTTACTAAATTATCGTTCTATATAATTTTTTGTTTTAATAAAAATTCAAAAATAAAATACATTATTAACTTGCTAATTATGAGTTCTAATATTAGATTTGATTTGACAAAAGCTTTGAGTTTGTAAGATGGCTAAATATTTAATTGAGCAGTTTTAAGAACTACAACTTTAACTTTTCATATCACTGCAAAATTCAAAACATTATAAAATTTTTGTTATTATTTCAGATTACTTTACAATGTTTTACATTCTTTTATGATTTTACTCATATTTTACACGTTCAACACCATTTATAGTTTTAATAGGTTAGATATGTGTTTTGAATCTATTTCTTTAATCAGTTACTGAAATAAATGTTAGAAAAATGTTCTATTAAAATATATTTAGGAAGATACGAATAAAATATGAAATTTTCATTTTTATTGGCGGAAAAGTAAAGAGTAATAATAAAAATAATTAACATTTCTTTCTTTCTATTAAAAGTTAAAATCATTGCTCCATAATTTAAATGTTTTTACACATGTTGTTATAGACGAAAACAATGAAATTATTTCATTAATAAAGAAAGTGTAATTTCGGAAGTTGAAAAATATATATATTTTTTAACCTTACACTGCATGAATTTTTCTCGCAGACTTATAGAATTGTAAAGTTTTAATTAATTCACATAGTGTGAAGTATAGGGTTAAACTTTCCTTTCTTTCTTTTAATTTTTTTTTTTTTTGCTGCTTTATCTTTTTTTTAAAAATTGATTTCTATATTTAAAAAAATTTATTAAATTGCTTAGATTCAATTGTGATTTTAATTTATTATACTTATTAACATTAAGTAACCGCATGAATGTTCAAATTTAATACAATAATTCTATGTTCTTTCTTTATGTGCAAAAATGTCCTTAAAATGCACTAAGCCTTGGTAAAAATGTGACAATCTTTGTACTAGGCATTTAAGCTTTTGTTTAGTTTCTTCCAAATTAAATTCAGAGTAATGTTGGAGTCCTCCATGGATAATAAACTTTTTAAAACTTTTGAAATGATTATTAAAGGAGATGTAGAAACATTATAAAATAGAGAAAATAAAAATCACGATTGACATTTAGTATACATGTACAAAGACAAAACAATCAATACACTGCTCTTTCTTAATAAGTATATTTGTGCTTTTGTCTTAGGAAAAACATATCAATGCAATCAGGAATTTGGGGATTTTGATTTTAATTTTAATACAAGTAGAAGTTAACAAACTGCAGGTAAAAATTATTTTTTTAGAGTAGTTTTGTTAATCAAAGCATCTAGCTTATCTTATTTTATAATTCTGACTTTCTCTTGTAAAAATCAAATTAATTGTACAATCTAGATAAAGTCATGGTTTAGAATGCACTTTTTGTTACCTGAAAAATAAAATGAGAGGTTATTTTATTTATTTAAAATACAGGATGCTTATCCCAATTGATTTTTATATTTCATGATTGTTTTTAAAATTTTGTTTCATGTTTTACATTAATTTTGTTGTTATATTAGCAGTATTTCAATATGCAAAATCTGAATAAGTGTAAATGTCATTATTATTTACTTTTTTTTTATTCTTATGTAAGAATAACTTATAAGTGAAATAAAACATTTAAAAATAGAAATATTTTATAAAAAATTGAAAAACTTTACGTAAAATTGTTATTAATTCATTGTTATATAATTTTTATTTAGATACTGTATAATTAATCAGTGATAAGGCAGCAAATCTGGATGGCAAAGAGGCAATGATTACTGCTGGAGAACCCCGGGAATTCATTCCATTGGGTCGGGAACACCTTAAAGTTCACCCTGGGGATGTCTACCTACCAACTGAAAGTATTCCAGCAGCCCCTGCTCCTAACGATCTCAGTCTCACTAGGGATTTGCTTAAAGCTCTGCAAGGAGTCACTTTGAAAGATCAAACAGAGGTTTGTATTGCAATAATTATTCTCTATAACATTGTTTATGTTTGTTTTAGTCTTAAATTCATCGCAAAAATTTCTCCATTCATTTTGTAAGTATTCGTGTTTGGTTTTTTATTTGAAATTTTATGACAAAATAGCATTCTATGTTTGCTGTAAAACTAATGTACTATTGATAATTTAATGATAATAGTTAACAATCATGTTTAAAATTATTTGACAATAATGCAGCAATCTATATTTAAACTAGAAAAAAAAAAACCCCAATATGTTTTCTAGTGTTGAACAAGAACAAACTAACTGCTGCTATTGCTAGGGGAGAGGGGGGCTCAATTGAGGCCTGCAGAGCTGATATAAATTATTTGAACATGAAATCCTTCTTATGGAGGAAGGATAAGTATATGCTTCTGAGATCTTTTGAAAACAAGTTTATTTATGTTTATTTGTATTTAAAATTTTCCTTAAAATTTTTTTCTGCATTTTGCATATTTATAGCTTACATACAAGATATTTTTAAACTAATACACCTAGAACATTGAAATACCTTTAATTATATGTTGCTTTTTGAAATTATGCACCAATTTAATTCTAAAAAACTAATTTGTGAAATATTTTTGTCTAAAAAAAAAAATTCTATGCAAAAATTTAAAAAAAATTAAGTTTAAATCTTTTAACAAATATTATTACTGTTTTATTTGCACACAAACTCCTGAAGGTATTCTTTAGAAACTTCTTATTTACGCACACATTTTCCTTAAATTGATGCATAAAACATAGTACATGTATCTCGGAATCTATTTTAAGTGTTTTTGTGTTTCTAATATAATTTTTGTGAATGAAATTATGCATGCAATGAAGTTTACATTAATTTTTTGTTTTGAAGAATGAACATTTCATAAAAACTTATTTTTTTTTTTTAATTTTATAAAATCTTTTAAAATATCCAAAATGTCATCTCTCATAAATCCATCTCCAAAAAATTATAATTCTGGCATCAAAAGAAAAATAACTGTGGTAAATCGATAAAATAAGATGTTTTATCATAAATCTATGCTTTTTTCTATGTCTCAGTGTAAATGCAAAAGGTAACGAGACCCTTTAAACCATGTGTTTAAAAAACATTTTTTGTGTTATATATGAAATATGCATATAAAATGTAACAAAAATATGTTGATAATGATTTACTGATTAGTCGTGTTACTTTGAAAGTTGTTCAGTTGTTGTCAGATATTGAAAAAAAAACAAAAACATTTAAAGATATTGATTTTTTCTAAACAAATTTATTATGCTGTGTCATCACAAAGTATGTGAAACTAATGAGGAGGCTAGAAACAAGTTTCAATTTACATTGTGTGAATTTGAGATTGGTGTATTTATATGTGAAAAAAAAAATATCCCTATACTTCATTCTATGTGAATTAGTTAAAACTTTACAAATCTGCAATTAAAAGTCATGCAGTGTAAGGTTAAAGAAAAAAATATAAATTTTTCAACTTTCGAAATTACAATTTCTTTATTAATGATATAATTTCATTGTTTTTGTCGATTACAACATGTGTAAAAACATTTAACTTATGGAGCAATGATTTTAACTTTTAATAGAAATAAATAAATATTAATCATTTTTATTATTACTCTTTAACTTTTCAGCAATAAAAATTAAAATTTCATATTTTATTCGTTTCTTCCTAAATATATTTTTGTTTCAATAACTCATTAAAGAAATTGATTCATATTTTTGTAACTTTTATGCCCATCCTTTTTCTTTAAAGGGTTGGTTTTTTTTTCTCTCTCTCTTCGAACCAGATTGATAGAAGGGGGGGGAAATGCTGTTGCTCTAAAATTTCTTATTTTATGAAATAGAATTCCCTGATACCACATTTTCTAAATGCAACAAATTTACAAATCATGTTTTACAATTACATAAAAAACTCCTTCCCCAAGGACCATTTATAAAATATTTAGATTCATTATTTTAAATTCATATTAAAATTTTAATTTTGGATTGGCTGGTTTTACTAATTTCTTTTGGATTTTACAGATTTCCTGGACAATAGGCTTCATACCCTTTTTGTATATCTTATTTATTATTGTTTTTGTATATTTTATGCATTGTTTTTGTATTTTAGATAAATTTTTGTGTTCTTTTTTGATTAGCCATTGCATTTCTTACTGTTCAATTCTTCATTATTTGTATTTCTCTCTCTCTCTCTCTCTTTGTATGTATGTATATATATATATATATATATATAATTTTATCATCAATAAATCTTTCTTTGTCAATTTATGATGTATGACCTATTACAATGTATAAAATTTGAAATTCCTTACTACCAGTTCATGGAATCATAAATAAATTTTATAAGAATCAAACTATGTCAATGTGTAATTTTTTAACATTTTTTTATTTTTTTTATTCAAAACTGTTTTTAAAGCTATCCTATTTATACATTTTTTAGGAACATTTTTATATAATATTTTTATAACTTTTCAATGTTATTTGATATCGATAATATCTTACTATAACAATTGTTTACAGGAGCATTGGTTCTTGAAAAAAAAAGCTGATGATGACTCAGAAGAAGAATTTTATTGGAATGGCAAAACTGTTATTTGGAGCAAAAGTAGTGGCCATGGAGTCAGAAAAATTCATAAGTCTTTTACTATGGAAAGTAATGTTTTACAAGTAAGTATAGTAATTCAATTTATTTGCTTCTCCACTTCTGCTTTCCTTTTTTTGTTTTAAAATTTGAAAAATTAAAATTTTTATATTTTATCTGAAATAAGGAGGTACTGCTTGGAAAACAAATAAAACTCTTGAAAATTATGATAGCATGCAATATTTGGCTTTTTTTTTTTCCCTAATTTTTTCAATTTTTAAATTCAATTTTTTTTTCATTAGGTATTGTGGGCTGAATTCAGAATCAAAAGTTGCAAACCGAGAATCATAGATTCAGCCATTGAAATGGATAATACACGTAAGATTTTTATTAAAGTGAAAAATAAAGTAATTTTTTATGCATTATATTTTTTTATTCCTACTGGTTTTTATAGTAGAATTTTTATTCTTTTTAAAGGCAAAAATTTAATTTTTTTTAAACAAATAAATTGAAATTATAAAAAGTAATACCTACAAATTAACTTTTAACATAGATAGCTAAAAAAATTTATGCAGACAGTTTAATTTTTTTTTTTTTTTTTTTTTTCTGTAAAGATTGGATTTCTTATAAATATATATAGTAAGTTATTTTGCTTGTTAGAACTTTCATCTAAATTATGCATGATTTATTAAAATTTCTATGTATATAATTTTTATATGATGTAATTAGTTATTTTATTAAAAAAATGTATAGCTTTTAATTTGTAAAAGTATTTGTGGGGATAGTTGCATGTGTTGAACTTCTGAGCTGTATCTATGGAGACCTGTTGAGTGTTAAACATGATAAGGGTCTGCACTATCACTCCAATTTCTTCAAAATGATCTATTTAGCTAAAAAAATTTAAGCAGAAGTAGTTTCCAGGTTCTCTGCATATTATTTAATTACAAGAATCAGTGTGGAAATAAACATCACTAAACAGTACTTGTATGCTTTTGTGTATCACTAAAACTTTCATCGTTTGTTGAACAGTTTTTATGTGCCTGATTCCATTGTAAACGTGTATGTAGCTGTTCACAAGTGTGAGTAGGAGGCAAATTACAGGGTTTATGATGCACAGGTCAATCTCTTCAGTACATAGTTTGTTTCAAAACTTTGAACTCTTTTGTTACCTGCAAGCATTAAAGACAGCTATTGTGTTGACATAAATATTCTGACATCTTGCATTTAATCTCGGATACCAACCTTGATGTGAAATAATGACTCTTGGACAGTCCTGGCAGTAGTCTTTATCTTGCATCTCCAAAACTTTTGCCAAAGCTGAAACACACTTTATGGTATTTTTATAATTCTTAATTTCAAAAACACATCATTGGTGTCTATATGCTTTAACTCATTCACTTTTAATAGTGGCAGCTTATATTCTTATTGAGCAAATCCTAATGAGCAGGGCATTTATAATGGTTTTCCTTTTTGTTGCCAAGAGTAGTCACATATTAAAGCATTACCTGATACAAATTTGCATAAATGCCCTTTTCAAAATCCATATCAATTTTTATATTAGTCAATTTTAAGATTTATATTTCCACTTATCTTTTGTTTTGACAATTTTTAAAATTATTCTTAATTTTTGGATAGTGTACGTAATGTTTTTGTTCAAATAAAATATATTTTATCTCCTGATTAAAAATTAAAATATGATGTATCTCCTATGTAAAATTAAATTATGTAATTTTTCTTCTTTTTTTTTTTTTTTTTTTTTAATATTTATTTTGAATTTAAGTTATCTTATTTTTTATTAAAATTTTCTCATGATGATCCTATGTAAAATATAAATTTCATTTGCAGCTTTGTACAAAAATTGATCAAATTATCTATAGTTGGAAAATTAAAATATGTATCATTTAAAAATTTTATTGAAGTCATGTAAAAATAAATTGTTAATTTATCTGTTATATTAAATCAGTTCAGGAAGCTATATTTGGAATTGGTATACTTGAAAGCTCGTCATTATCTGTTTTTGCAACAAATGGAGAAGACTATATTGTTACTACACCCTTTCAGGTATTTTTCATTTATAATTTTTTTTGTTATTATTTGGGGTAAAAATTAAATAATGTGGGTAAAATATATTATATTAAAAATTATTAATGAAATATATGTAACAGCTATAGTATGTTTCAATATAAATCTGGATTTTTTTTATATATATGAGATTACTTTAGTATATAGACACTTGTAAATGCTTTTACAAGCTAAACTATATCAAAAAGTTTTGTTTAGAATTGAAAGAGCTATAGTAGTTGTGTGTAGTATTGCTGCTAATAATCATAAATATATAGCAATTTCAATTAAAAAATGAATTGCTGAAATTTAGAAACATTAAATATTTTTGTATGTTTAAAAGTTTATAATATATGAAGTTTTTTAATATTTCCATAAATATATGCTTTTTTTTCACACCCCAAAATATTCATGAACAATTTAATGTTTGATTTGATTTTTTCAAATTTATTTTTTCATTTGTAGAGGATGTGTCAAAAGATAGGAGTTTGAAATTAATTTTAGTAAATTTATTTAAAAGATGTCAATGCCTCATTAAATTAAAATATTTTATTCTACATAATATTTATCATTTCCATATCTTGTGGGCCTTATCATATATCGTGGGCCTTTAAATTAATTCAATGAATTTTTATGTATTTGCATCAAAAATACTTTGTTGTTCTTGGTATTTCTGTCTTTGTAATTAGATCCAAAGAGAATAATATTTTTAAAAATATGTTGTTGTTTTTATTCAAGTTTTATAAAGTCTTGACATTTATAGTAACATTTTCTCCTGTGTTTTTTTTTCTTTGTAAACATCTCCTGACAAGTTGCTTTCAAATTTAAGTATATTAGTAGTATTTAAGTATGTAAACTGAAATTACATGTGTTCAACAGGTTATTAGAGCGTGGACTTCAAAATATGGAATCATATTTGAAAGAAATCTTGCTTTAGACCAAAAAGAAAGTTCATCTGAACAGTGAGTATTGTATGCATTGATTAAATTAACTATTTGTTCAAATGATTGTCATTTATTTAACTGAAGTTTGGATAATTTAAATTTTGTAAATAAGTAGCTACAAATAATTGAAATTCACCTTTATGATTGATGCAAAGAAAAAAAATTTATTTAAGTTTATTTGATTCTCATGTTTATATTTGAATAAATTTAAGAAATAATTTTTTTTTTTTTTTTTTTTTTTTTTTTAGTATTTGATATTGACATGATTGTGCAATTGTCACCTTAATAAGTTTTTGTATTACTTTAGTTTTAATCAATATAAAGTAACATAAAATGTATAAACTTTACTTAAATATAATTTTTTTAAATCTATTTTTGATCAATTTTAATACTTTTAAAAATTTATTTATTTAA
Source organism: Caerostris darwini (assembly GCA_021605075.1). Lineage (NCBI taxonomy): Eukaryota > Metazoa > Arthropoda > Arachnida > Araneae > Araneidae > Caerostris > Caerostris darwini. The sequence goes on along the minus strand of BPLQ01013567.1, from coordinate 11,275 downwards.
TACTTAATTTATTTTATTGTTGTAACATTTGAAATGCAGCATATTCTTATAAATTTCTAATTAAAACATGATTTAAAAGTTTATATACTTTTCTAAGAAAATTCATGTTTCTTTTTAGAAAACAAAAAGATAATTTACCTGTGATCTTCAGTATGATGCATCCTTTAGATGACATAGCTCCAGTTGTTAAGAGGAAAACAAATGCCAATTCAATTCAGATGAGTTATTTCAATGATTCATCAGAGGAAATAGTGTTTTGTTGCTCTAAACCATCTTTAATTGTGACTTACAACAAAAATGGAGGGCATCATTCTGTATGGAAATTACGGATAGCAACATTTCAGGTATATTATTTATTCAAAATATTTTATTATAACAAGTAAATAATATTTGTTTCAAAACATATTGCCTTAAGATGTCAAAATTAGTATCATATTCAGCAACTTATATTATATAATAATCATATAAATTTAGATTGAAAGCTGTACTGTCTGCTTCAAATTGTAGCCAAAAATAAATGTTTTTTTACATCTTTCAAACTTAATAAATAGGTTTAGTATACATATAAAACCTAAAGATCTACTCATATTGTTTCTTATTTTATTAAACAGTTTATAACAAGTATCTATCTGAGTATATTATTATGTGATTGATGAAATCATTCATAAATCTACAGGTAAATCAAATATTAGAAGGGTTGAAAATAATTCATCTTAACATTGTCAAGAAATTGCACGAAGATGCATATTTTATAGGACATTTTTATATTCAGCCATAAAAATGTGTGTTTTAATTTAAAAGGAATACAGGATTAGCACTGAATAATGACATATTTTCATATGTGTTTTTTTTAAAAAAATAATGTATATTCAAGATATACTTTAAAACGAATTATTTTGAATTATCATATGAAAAAAACAGTGTGATTGACTATGATTAAGAAATAGGCTTATAGAAAGAATTTTGTCTACATCATTTATGCATGTAAAAATTGAGTGTTTAGAAAGTCAATTTTCTTTTATAAATTGCGTAGAAGTAAAAAGGATTCTAACGGGTTTTCTAGGTAGATACAGATGTGTGGTGTTGTAGTTTTTATAAATTAATAGTTTTTATAAATCATATATAAAAGAATAATTAATAGTAATTTTATTATAAGAAGCATGATATACTTGTTTTCATTTTTATCTCCCAATTTTTCATTTTAAAAATTTTAAATTATTTGAGTATTTTTTCATTATAACTGAATTTGACAGCTTGGTAGTTTTTTGTATACAGCAAAGCTGTGAATTGTGTAGCCAATGATGTAATCATGCAACAGTATTTACTGCTGAGCAGACACTTTTTGTATGTCTATATTAAATTTATAATGTATGTCTATATTAAAAATAAACATTTGTGTGATTATAACATAAACATTTGTACGATTTGTTTCTTCTCCTTGTTTCATTCAAAATATCCAAAAAAATTAGTTCAATATTGAATTCACATAATTGAATATGCAACAAGCATTGATACAAATTTGGGACTTACCACCTAATGAGGGTGATTCAGTATCATTCTCTCACATGAAAAATATCCTTCTTGAATGTATATCCAAAAAAATTTATTCAAATGCTTCTTTATTTTGGTAAAGCGGTTGAAGATGCACTATCGTCAGTGATAACGATTCTATGTTAGGTAAATTTGAAAATGAAACTTTTGAAAATAATAAATAGTATTATTGCTTTGTAATTTATTTATGTTTGGTTTAAAGAATCGACATCAGTTTTTTATATTTAACCTTAAGCCATATGCAATTTTAAAATTTTTGTGTAAAAGTACAGCTATTTTTATTTATTATTTAGAATAGTTTACACACACACATTAATGAAATGTAAAAAAAAAAAAAAAAAAAAAAAAAAAAAACCCTTAAAATTAAGACTTACAATTACTTAATGTAGACTTACAATTTTATTAACATTTAGCTTATAGGAGACATAACTATCACATTTAATAGAGGAACTATAGAAAAAGAACTGTTAATAATTTTTTTGAGTTGGATATATGTAGAACCTTTAATATGTAAGATACAGGAAGGGAGAAAAACGACTCCCAATATTTTAAAATAAAGGGAAATATATTCCACAAAAGTAATCTCCTGTTGTTTAAATATCCTTATTACAAATATAAGTAAACTTATTTAAAAATATATACATAATATTTTATTTTATAAATTTCTGTAGAATAAGTTAATCATAATGCATATATTGCCCAGAACATAAGGGTTAACAGTGATTAATAGATTTGCCAATAAGTTTGGTTTAGTCATAATGATGTATCATATATGTATTTTTATAATTTAAAAAAAAAATCTTTTTTATAAGTAAACAAAATTAAAAAAGAAAAAGATTTTGAAGGTATTTCATATTTGTTTTTTGAATTATTTTTCATTATTATAAACAATTTGTAACATTGCTAATCATATGGTGTCTTTAGTTACTGAATAAGACCCTTTTCAAAAAATAGGAATGGACATATTTAAAATGAAATTATTTGCAGGAGGCAGAATATGCATGTGCTACAATTCAGATATGTACTCCATGCAAAAATGGTACTCCTATTACAAGTTTTGCATCTCTTTCATCTAAAAGCAAAATTAATCTTTCAAATCAAACACCATCAGGAAATGTTAGCAGTCCATATCATAGTTATCAATCAAGTCGTGTTGCATCTCCTTCAGGAATGCAAAGTCGATCATTTAGTCCTGGTGTTTCCCATCTTACACACATGGCAACTTTAAGGTAACATTTTTAAATTACTTTCATTGTAAGAATATTAATTAATTGGCTATTATTTAAATAAAATAGATAGCTTAATAAAATTAAGGTAATTTGTAACAGGGAAATTTTCTTTTATATCTGATTTTTTTGTTTTAAAAAATTATTCTACTTTTACACTGAATAGACTTTTCTTCAGAGCTTCAAAGAAAACACTTAGTATGATAAAAGCATTTCAAATTGAAGAGTTTTTATCTTTTTTAAGTCTTTGTTTATAATATTAAATTTCATTTGAAGTAATGGAAATTATAAAATACTAATCATTGTAATTCACAATCAAAAATGTGTTTTTGTGTTCCTAAGTAGTTTTAAGTTGTAGAATGTATTTTTTCACCATCCAAATTTAATTAAATCTGTTTTTTTCTTTCAGCCGTTCCCAACCACCTTCATTAATCAATAGCCAATCACATCCACACAGTTTTACACCTCTCAGTGCTATAAGTTCCAGAAATTCGCTTTCTCCGACTGAAAATGATAATGTTTGTAAATTTATCGAGCCTTTGGCACCAGATATATGCTTTGATTATGAATGGTCTACTGACTCTTCCAAGTATGTCTTACCTCTTTTGTTGTAAAAGTAAACCTGATTATGTTTTATCTGCATGTAAATATTTTAGTCATTAGTTTTAATTGATTAAAAGTATTTTTTTTTTATGTTTTAGCATGATTATCTGAGCTATGGCAAATTTTAATATTTGATTTATTTTTTTCCTTTATAAGACAAAATAGCTATGATCAATGTTTGCATCTTTTTCACTGATTTATTGTTAATTATGTTGTAAGTTATTTATGGGAGCCTGGAATTTTGAATTCCATTTAACTTAAATTAGTTCTGATAATTATGTTTAAATACCTTTTTACTTAGTGGCTTTAAAATTTTTAACTGTATTACGTTAAGTTGAAGATCCATAAAATATTTTTCAAGATATATGCATTTATTTTTAAAGAGTATTATTGACTGGCAAAAAAAACTCTATTGTTTCTATATGAGTATGAGTACTTGTTTGAGAGAAAAAAAAAAGGTACATGTATCTTATTCTTCCTTGTTTAAAATAAGAGGTATCAACCCATATCAGGACTGAATGCATCATTTGCATTAAATCCCAATGCATATCCATATGTATTCCAAGAAGCCTTTTCTTAATTAAAATTTGTTAGATTATTATTAATAAGCTCCGCATTGAAGGATTAAAGTTTCAAAAGCAAGAGTTCAATAGTTAAGTTAGTTAGTGAGTTAGTGTTAATAGTTCAAGTTAGTGAGTTAGTTAGTAATTAGTGAGTTAAATTCCATAACATACCATCATTTTGATAAGAATCTTCAATTTTCAAAGCTCCAAGATGGAGGGGGGGGATGATGGATTACTAATTTGAACAATCATATACTGAATCCTAATGTCTTTTATTTAATGCCTATGAATAATTTAATTTAGCATGTGTTAAAGCTCAATTTAGCTGCAAGTCTTGTATAGATGTTCTTTTGGGCGTTTGTTTAGTATATAAGTCAGATTACTGCATAAAAGATCAAAACATAAAGTTATTTTTGATACATTTCCTTTGTACCTAAAAATATTTTTTCTTTGTTAATTTAGTTCTGATCTATCTTCAATCATATAATATAAATTATAAATATTGTTTTTGTATATATTATGCATTAAAAATTGGATTTTCACATCAGTTGACAACAACTAAGTGAAATGATTATTGAACACATAAATAAAAAAAGAACATTAGCTGAATAATGATCACTGTAATTATAAACAATTAGTGTATTATGAAATGAAATATATATGTATTTATAAGGATTTCTAGCAATATTCTGTTTTTTGTATGAAACAAAATTTTCTAAATAAATATTTATTTTAAAATTTCTTCATTCTCCTTTTTTTCATGTTTTTTTTTTTTAAGTTTTATTAATTTATATCCTTCAATATTTTTAGAATTGGACATCAAGAAAAAGCATCTAAAGTATTTTTATCAAGAGATATAACTGGAAATAATTTTCTTTGTTATCTCTTAAATGATCAACATTTACTACAGTAAGTATTTTCTTTGAATGATCTTTATATATATAAATTGGTTTTAAGACATTGTTCTCAAAAATATTTTATACCACAACAGTTTTTCATTATAATAGTGTAAGTTAGGAGACAGAAAATATGTGATATAAAGTGATTTTCGAAAAAAATATCCATATATATATATATATATATATATATAAAAAGAGGCAACTGTATTAATAAAAGATTTAATATATATTCTATTTATATTTTTTGTACTAAAAATTTTAATGTTTTTATAGAATTTTATAAATTTCTTATAGTATATGTAATTTTAACTGTTAAAGTTCATGAACTTTCATGATTTTAACTGTAAAGTTTAAAAGTTCATTTAAATTTAAGTTGTTTAAGATTAGTTGAATCATTTCTGTTTTAGTAATCTGCACAGATTCTGCCTGAGTTATTTAGAAATAGAAAAAACACATTAAATTATATATATTTTTAAAAAGTCTTTAAAATTAACTAATATGTATTATTTTTCTATTTTCAGGTTAATAAAGTTTGATGAAATTGAATGTACGAAACAATGGGTATTTGGTTACACTTCCACAATATCAGTCCTTGATGCAGAAGCTCTCCCAGATTTAAATCTAATTATAAGTGTTGATTCTGATTTTACTTTATCTTTATACACAGGAATAATGAAGGTAATATATATATGTAATGTATATATATATATATATCACATTTTGTTTATACATATATGGAAGCAATTTGAGTTAATAAATTTTATTACTTTTAATTTAAGATATTTTTAGTCTTTAAATCAATTTAGATTGCTAATATATCTTTTAAAGAACAATCCTAAACTATTATGATTTTTTTAAATAATAACTCCAGTTTTATATTTTTCAACTACAAATGTTGAATACAGGATGGACCATATAAACATTTAAAATTGTTGTAGAAAAATAATACTATAGTAGTTGTTACATTACATCTTCATCGCCGATGAACAGCAGCCAGCATAGGTGCATTAACCAGGTGTCTGCTGCGGAGGTCCAAGCGCAGCAACGTTCGCTGAACCGTTGTTGAGGATACACTCTTGGTAGCCCCTTGGTTCATTTGTGCTGTCAGTAGCTCCACAGTTGCATGTCTATTCGCCCGAACGCATCTCCGTAGCCTCCGTCGTTCGCCTCTGTCATCTATAGCCCATGGTGCACCACATGTGCCACGTCGCTGATTTTGGATAGTGCCATTTTGCTATGCACGGTATACTTTTACCACGGCGGCACGCGAACAGTTCACAAAATAAATCGCAACGTTTCTGCATTACGCCAGCGATTGAAATGCTTTCCAATGCCCTAGGACATCCTTTATATACACTCCACTGCAATGTGCTGCCACCTGCCTTTTGTGATTGGTTATTTCACGTTGACGTCGAAAATAGGTGGTGGTCACTTAATGTGACTGGACTGTGTATATATATATAATTTCCAAATCAATACAAAGTTTATAAAACTTAATTTCTGATATTTAACAAAAATTTTCATGCCTTTATTTATTGTTCATATTTTTCTTAGAAATCTACCTTTTTTATTTCTTTTTAAAATTAATTTTATTGATTCATTTGTATAAGATTTGTGGGTTATTATAATTTTTGATTAGTCTTAAAAGAAAAGATCAATAATTTCATTTATCTTTAAATTTTTCGATAACTCCTTATGATACTTATAATAGGTAGAATTAATTATAATTATTTTCTACACAAAAGTTGTTGTTTTTTACTATTAAGTTGGTTCATTCTTTTTAATAAGTTTAATTTATTTGATATAAACGATGAAAAATTTTATGCTTAGTTTTTTAAAATTAAATATTGCTCAATATAAGTTATTACAAAAGAGCAGATTGTCTTAAAGTATACTTTTCATTATAAATTCTTATAATTTAAACATGCAAAACAAAAAATATTTATTTTATTTATTATATAAATTAATTGCCTCATTTATTTAAAATGAAGTCAAGGAAGAAGAGCTATACAATCTTCTATTGCCATTTAAAAAAAATATGAAGGTTTTAAAAAGTATTTATTTTATAACTTTTTTCTTTAGATTTGTAAAGTACATCTGTCTGACATTTTTGGCCCAGCAAATGACATTTTGTCTTTATCAAATCCATTGCAATGCTATAGAACACCGAAAAGAACTAGCTTAATTGCATCCACACGACCACCGAGTGCAAATACTACAAGATTTGGCGATGAGGTATGAATTATTTGCAAATATGTATCATTCTATGTCTATTTTAATATATCCATTTTCAGGATAATTTTGAAAAACTGAACTACTTAAATTAGTGTTTTTTTGGAAACAGTTTTTTTTAACTTGCCTGTTAAATTTATTTGTTAAACCAAGGCACCCAAGTTAAATTATAGCTAGTATCAGTTTTTTCAAAACATTTGTCTTGAAGCTAAATAACAGATAATTTATGAAATATTTTTAATAGAAAACTTTAATTATTTGCGGATAACTGTATAGTGGTAGCTCTATTATAGTTTATTAAATAAAAATGAATTTAAGCCTACAGCAATTGGTTGTAGTTTTTAAAATTATTATTATTTTATATGTATCAATTTTGTTAAAGATATATTGTATATAAGTAATTATGATTAGATCTCAATTAGATTAAGATATGTAAATGTTAATAAAATAATTAGATAAATGACAAGAATTTTCTTAATTTATTTTTGACATTAAGGTTTTCATTGATATTTGGAATAATTGAATAATTGTTATATAAATATAGCAGGAACATTGATGAATCATTACACCAACCATTAATTTAATGATGGGATGAAATTTTTTCTAATGTGATTCTCAGTGCTTCTTAAATGAATTATTGTGGGAGGATATGAATTTCAGGAATTAATTTTTTTTAATCTTATCTTGTTACTTAAGTTTTTTGATGATAAGTTATTATGTGAATTTTTTTTATTTCATATAAAATAATTATACTGTTTTACTAATATGTATAGAAAAGACATAGGCATTAAATTTTTAAAAAATGTATGGAACTATTTATGAATTTATAGAAATTATTCATTTAGAATACTAATAAAAGTTAAATGTCAATATTATTATATTTATTGTTAACTTAATTTCTTTCTGGGTCAGTGAATCGCTATTGTAAAACGTAATTAATCAAAGGTTAAATAATTTATTTTCTTTTTTGTTTAGTTCATTTCTGGAGGTATATTGCCTTTAATTTTGAAAAATTATTTATTTAGTTTATATTTCACTTAAATTTCTTTTGTTTCAGACTGAAATTTTATCTCCTGTACCCATGATTGTAGAAGAATCAAATAAATCTATTTTAAATGAAGAAATGTCTTTTTTCCAAGTTGGTCCTATAAAGAGCATCAGCGATTGTGTTAAAAATAGAGTAACTTTGGTAAGTTCTATTTTTTTTAACTTTATGTAAATAAAATGGGTTTACTTTCATGAAATGATTCTTTATAATAATAATAATAGTAGAAATAAAATAAATTAATATAAATTAAAATTTGTTTGTTTTTTTGGTGCTAAAGTAGTATGTTTTATGGAATAACTCCCTTCCTCCTTTTTTCTTTTTCTTTCAACAAAGGAAACAGCCATTGGATTTTACAGACTAAAAATACCTGAGGTCACAGTTTCTAAAACCGGTAACGTTTTAAAATATGTTAAGATTTTATAATGAATGTTATATTTTATAATTGTAAATGTAATTAATTTGATTAGATTTAAATATTGTATTAACTATTATTTCAGTATTATGTAATTCAATACTTATATTTGTATTTATTGTATTTTTTAAAGCTATTTAATTACATTCTACATAAATCAGTGAAAACATTGCTTACTTTTAACAATATATTGTTAATCAATGTTTTAAACCATTCTTAAAATATTTTTGCCACTTTCTTTTAAATATTTGTGTTTATGTGTTTCATTTCTACATGGACTATTGATTTTTAATTGTTTTTGTGTCTTGAATAATTTATTAATGTTTTGGGATTGTTCCTGCTTTCAAATAAGTAGTTTCATTGTTACAATATTTATGATTAAATAAAATATTATTCTCTTCAACTTTTTTTTCAGTCTCTAAATGTCTGCAAGCTCTAAAATATGTACTGCCAAATGATGTTTACACTCAGATTTTTGTAAAATGGTATTGCAGGCGAAATTCTCCTGTTCCAAGTGATGTGGACACTAAATCAGAATTAAATGTTTTTTTAAAGTGTATCCTTGGTATGGTAGGCTTTGATGCAGATAGGATTGTATTAGGTGATTGCATACAAAATAGTTCTAATGTGCCAGCCCAAGTAAAGAAAATGAAAACACATGAAAAAGGATGTGATGATGTATGTATTATTTTTTTTCTCAAAATTTATGGAAAAATATTTAATTTGCTTAATTTTTTAAGTTTATGTTATTAATTGATAGTAAATAAATAATATATGACTTTTCAGTTTAATAATTGCTGCTCTAATGATGGAAAAAATTATTAAAAAATGTTTATCATTATAGTATCAAAATATGTGGTGTAAAAAAAAGTTAAAATTGTAAGTATTTATTATGACAAAAATATATCCTTCTATATATATAACAATGAAGGATTGAATTTTTTAAACTTTATTAATTTTTTTTAAAAATATAATGTTCATTTATTCTGGATTTATTTAGCATTAGGTCTAGTCTTTGATTTTATAATTTAGCCAAACACTTTGTAGATTTATTTAAAAATTATTACATAATGATATAAAATGTATATCTTAAAATGCTTGATTTAGTGTTGTAAAATTAATCTTATTACAGGATTGGAATCATTTAGTATCTTCAAACCGTCAGAAACAAAATGCAGAATTTAGATTTTGGAATGAAGTGCCATTAATTCAACAGAGATTACCTACGGACCAGTTTTTGTTTAATGATTCTGCTCTTTTATTTCCTTACATGGCTCATGTACTTTTTGCTTTCCATTTAGTTTATGAGGTAAAGCAAACTATAATTTTTATAACATTATACTCTATTCCATAACATATGTCACTCTTTTAAAATTAGATGACTTCTTATTTAAGAAAGTGCTTATAATCAAGTTTAAAAGAATAATGGCACATGATAGAACTTTCTTAAATAAATTATATACTCTGATATTTAAAAGGGAAAAAAATCACTTTTGGTTCATTTCTCCTTGATATTGTGAAATTTAACATTAAAAAAGATTGATATAGCCTTAAAAAAATAACCACACAGCAATTATGGTATATATGCATGTTTGTTCATGACTCCTCAGAATTCGAATTTTTAAAACAAAATTTACAATATAGAATTCAAAAATAGATTTTGGTAGGCCACTTTTTTGTAATTAAACTCTCACACTGTGAATTCATACTGGAAAGTGGGCATTTTGTGAATACCTGAAGTTGTTCTTATCCCTCTACCAATGCTGTTTTCAGTACTTGGGTGGTTCTTGGAAATTAAAAGCAAGTTGTAGCTTCCTTCTAAGAATGTCTGAGATATACTCTATATGCAGGGGTCTCCAAACTTTCCATCCTTAGGGCCATAATGTTTACTCCAGTAAGTACCAAGGGCCAAAACCGTCTTAATTATTTTGCCATTATCTATAATTTCTAGACTAGTCGCCGAGTACGCGCTCTGAGCGTGCATATGCTTGCTAAATTCGCTGGTTCAATTACTTACAGAAAAGCAGGTATAAGCAGAAATAGGTAGGTATAACTACCGAGGGTAACCGCAGGATGTTCACTAATTTATAATGTTAGTGGGATTCATTTCAATTATTTGTTAGTTGTTATGCTTAAGTTAAATATTCTGCATATTATGCTTGTCATTAAACTTTACCTAGCAAGTAAATAAAACCGAGTTATTATCATTCTGTGTTTTTTTTATCCAACTTATTACAGCAACAAGCTATTGGCTGTCGAGGGCCGTAATTTGGAGACCCCTGCTCCATAGCAAAGATGACCTTTCATATTTGGAATCCACATTCAAAATGAATATTTTAAATGGTCATTTATTTATCTTTGATAATAAATTGAGAAGCTGAGAAATCAATTCAAAATTTTAATAGTTACAGATATCCACCCCCCTTCTCCCTCATTATCAACCTGATTCAGGCTCTTGCAGACAAATTGTGCTTTCATAATTTAAATATATATATATGTATAACTGCTTAAAAAATTTTCATGTGATTTAAAATTTGATTTCTAATATTTTTTCTAGCAGCATATAACATATATGCATATGAATTTTTTTCTTACCATGAGAGAAGGCATATTTTTCTTTTAAATATGAACTTTTTATTATTATTAAATGTTATTTTTTCATGTACATTCATTTGTGAAGAATTATTCTTAATTAGGGCTGGCAAAACAAAATACATTAAACTAAGAGCATTCTCAATGGA